>JAUCNO010016451.1:0-22046 GCA_032353835.1 Enteromius viviparus | reverse complement strand
ACCGCCGTGACGCCGCCTCCTTCCGCTTTGTCGGTGACATAAGCGCATTGTCACAGACATGCAAAAATCATTAAAATTAATTAATAGAGGCTTCGAGGCAGAGGATTTTGCCTCGATGATTTTTTGTAATCGAGTTACGCGAGGAATCGTTTCAGCCCTAATTTTATTAGTAGCAATAATGAGAGTACAGTAATACTATTTATAGTAACATTTTCATTCAGTTTGAAAAGTAACAATAAACAAAAGCAAAAGAGGGTTAAGCAGATTATAAAAACAAACAATAGTATTTTATTAGTAGCAGTAATAATAATAATAAAAAAAAATTAAAAAGTAAAAAGTAACGCTGTAAAGGTCAAGCAGACTAAAACAAATAAACAAAATACAATTTATTAGTAGCAGTAGTAATTCAGTTAATAATTATAATAATAACAAAAAAAAATTTGGAGTGTGAAAAGTGAGAGAGAAGTAAAAGAAGGTCAAGCAGCCTCAAGGTTGCTCAAAATGTCCTGTGCCACTTCAAGGTGTAAGTGCATGTGCAAGACAAAAAGCGACTGCTGGTCGAGTGCTAGACGTCCACTAAATGAGATAAATTGCCTTGTCAGTGGATGGTGACATGAGAACCTCATGAGCTTTTACCCAGATTACTGTTAGGACTACAGGGAATGGAGCACACCGCTGCAGAGAGCCACCTGACCCTTTCAAAGCTCTCCAAAACCTGCTACGCTCACCCAGAGATCAGTCGGATCTGGGCACGGAGACAATCGGACAGAAAGGTTTGAGAAAAAGCTATGAAAGCAAAGCCCTAAAGCTCCAGACAGCTTTGACAAAGGTTGACATTTACTCCATGGTGAGGACCAAAGCTCATGTAGAGGCAGCACAGAAAGTGTAGTACGGAGACAGATAAACATGGTTAAACTACCAACAAAGGTGCTTCATGCATTTGTGTGACCTCAAATCAGGTCACACAAATGAAGGTTTGTTGAAGAATGCTCTTAATGTTCCAACATTATCTTATTTTATCAACAATAAAATATTACATTTGCACTTAATTTTGGGTTGCATAAAAAAATTATACCCGCAGCTGTTATGCATGAACAGTAGTATCATGCTAGCAAATAAAATACTAATAAATATTTTTTCTGAATGAAATTAAAATAGCATAGAATATAATAAAAGTAATGCACAAATATATACATATAAAAAATAAAAAACACACAAAATGAAATATAAATATAAAATACACACGCCATGGATACATAATATATATGATTATTATTATTGTTACTAATAAAATGTACTAATATGTTTGTTTTATATGACAAATTGCAATATATATACAAACATGCATACACACACACACACACACAGCTGAAGCATAAAACCAAGGTGAAAAATATGAGTGAATAAAGAAGCATCATTTGACATCACTTAGGGTCTGGTACAGTAGATCACGCAGGAGGCACTTTTGAACGCAGCACCTGAAAGCAATTTCTCTGAACACTTCAGCATTTTTATCTTAAGTCAGCAGAGCGGGACAGCTTGAGCCCACAAGGCTCAGCCTTTAGCTTCAACAGTGTATATGCAAGAGCAAAACAGATGAGCAGAAACTAGAAGTTAGAAAGAAAGAAAGAGAGAGGAAAAAAACAAAAAAGTGTGTGGACACAAAGTGAAGGACACTATTAACCCCACAGGAACGTGTCGCCCTGTCATTATCAGAACATTAGTGACCATCAGTTCAGACAGCGTGAAGCAAGCAAAAGATGCTGGGTCATTTAAGGCTTTCACTTACGCTCTTACAGGTTCAAGTTAAGTTTTGAGTCATACTGCTAACGAGAAACAGATGAGGTAAGTCCTTTTCTGTAACTGACTAATATTTTAGCCAGGTCAATATTTATAAATTATCTAATGCGTGAACTTTTGAGCATTAGCAATTAACTAAATGTGAGAATATATTTTAAAATGTAATTTATTCCTGTGAGACAAAGCATCATTACTCCAGTCTTCAGTGTCACTTTCAGACCTTTCAGAAATCAGTCTAATATGCTGATTTATTACTAGAACTATCAATGTTGTAAACAGTTGTGCAGCCAAATATATTTTTTGGATATATAGAGAAAAATATATATTTTTTCTTTTTCTCAGGATTCTTTGATGAATAAAAAGCAAAAAACAAATGTCTTTTACCAAATATAAAACATTTCTAAAATGTAAATCTATGCTGTGACTTTCTTGTTCATTTTAATAGATCCTTTGTTAAATCGTGTTGAATCAAATCGAAATCAGATTGCACTGCATCGTAACAGGGGTAAGATCTTTAATGTTTAGTAACGCTGGCTATGCATCAAAATGCGCATCACATCAGTTCTAAAGATGCACATCCCTAATTAGCAATATATCTGCCATCTCCAGCCTTATTTATTTTATTTTATTTATTTATGTTTTTGCTTTGAACAAACTAATCGTTGTCAATTCCACAACATTTCAAATTGTTCAAAATCAGAAACGCTCTGTAATTTTGCCAAAATGGCAACCAAACCTTGTGGAGAACTGTTTAAGCAAGCGGCCTTCATGAGCACGATGAATTCTCTTCACACAAGATCTTTTGTATCTTTAGGGAAAACACTGTAAAAATGATGTATTCAAGATATGTACAGAGAGAGGAGAACTGCACTAAATGAATAATGAAACCTGTGATATTTCCCCAAGGTTGGATTGGGAAACCTGAGTGCGAGAGAGCGATCTCTCATATGAACGCAGTCATTAAATTAAACCCAAAGCTCCAGTCAATGGCTGCTCTGTGCCGGCTTCTCTTTGGCTGCAATGCAAGACATGCTGTAATAACGGAGCAGCCTGCTCACATCTGCTTTGTGTAGTCATACAATCCAGACACATACTGTAACACACTGATCTCTAACTGCTGTCACTACAACATCTAGGCTACATATGAGTCTACACCACACGATGAAGTGTTCATTTATCCAAGAACAATACCAGCTGATTTTAGAGTACACACTGTAAAGTACGTTCAAAATCTACGAAAAAAACTTTTTTCCTTTGTCAAATCAGCTTAGAGAATTCATTTAGAGAGTTTCTGACGATTAAACCAATCTATGTCTTTGAATTAACTCAATTTTTTTAAGTTTCAATAAACTATTAAAATTAACTAATTTAAAGTTAAGTTTATTATCATGTGCTAAATGCATACTGTTTTTTTTTTTAAATCATAATCAAAGATTGTTGGAATATGTTTAACTAGAAATAATTACATTTTGTCTACTTACTATTTTTTTCTGCGTCATTCCTCCAGTCTTCAGAGCCATGATCTTAAAAAAATCACTGTAATATGCTAATCTAGTGCTCAGGAAACCTTTTTATCCTATCAGTGTTGAAAACAGAAGTGTTACTTAACATATGTGACCCTGGACCACAAAACCAGTCTTAATTCGCTGGGGTATATTTGTAGCAATAGCCAAAATTACATTGTTTGGGTCAAAATTATTGATTTTTCTTTTTTGCCAAAAATCTTTAGGATAGTAAGTAAAGATCATGTTCCATGAAGGTATTTAGTCAATTTCTTACAAAAAGTATATTAAAACTTAATTTTTTATTTGTAATATGCATTGATAAGATCTTCACTTGGACAACTTTAAAGAGATTTTCCTAGCATTTAGTTTTTTCTGTACTCTCAGATTTCAGATTTTCATATAGTTGTATCTCGGTCAAATATAGCCCTATCCATCCAAATCACACATCAATAGGAAGCTTATTTATTTAGCTTTCAGATCATGTACAAATCTTAATTTCAGAAAATTAACACTTACGACTGGTTTTGTTGTCACAAATAAGCATTATCTATATTATTTATTATCATAAATGACATCATCAGTACCTCCAAGTACTGATAATGTTTGCCCCATAGGGTGACTCCTCTGCTTGATAAATGCAGCTGTTCACAATGATCCTAAACACTGCAGTATTCCGTGCAATAGGCCAAGTATGCTAGTATCAGATTTGTTTGTTATTTGTACACAGGGTTAAAACTAATATCTGAGGTGGCTTACTTCTGCCATTTCTTTTTCATTAGTTTAATAACTTTTTTCTTAGTGCATATACACACTACACTTGTCAAAAACTGGACACACAGATTTCTTATTTGTCACTATTACATTTTTCTCACAAGAGAGTGGTGTGTGTCTGTTGGGCACATGTGTTTTGGGGGTGCATATAGGCCTGTATAGGCTGTAACAGCACAGCAACTGACACTTGTCATACTGAGGAAAGTGATACTGTAGATAAAGCAGCTGTCAAAAGTTTCATACGTGTCTCACAGTGAGTGTGAGGTCTCAGACGTTTTATGTACGAACAATGCATCCCTGTTCTTGTGAAGCATAAAACCTGAAGAAGATATGCAGTAATCTCTTACATTATCTCTCACGTGTAACATTGACTGCACAAGTACATATTTTGTTTTTTATTATGATAAGGGAAAACATTATTATGGCAAACACTTCCCTGAAATAGTAACTCATGAAACATAAAACAAGTTTCCAATTAAATTAGTACTGTAAACACTGATAAGTCGTGCTTAGGCCAGCAGCTATGTTTTTCACTTCTTGATCCTTAGTTTGCTTTAGTTGTTGCAACCTAATAGTTAAGTTGATTCAGTAATAAATATTTAATGATGGGCCGTTGAATTATGTGAAAATAACGCACATCGGTGATATGTCACACAATCCTTCAGAAATCATTCTGATATTCTGATTTTCTGTTCAAAAACTTGTAATGATGTTGAAAACAGCTGTGTAGAATTTCTCTTTGATGAATAGAAAGTTCAGAAGAACAGCATTCATCTAAAATAGAAATCCTTTGTAACATAATCACTTTTGATCCATTTAAACCATCCTTGCTAAAAAAAAAACTATACAATTTTTATCATATTTTTTTTTTCAATTATTATGCTGACCTTTGAGTTGTATAATGTTACAAAAGCTTTTTATTTCAGATAAATGCTGATCATTGGATCTTTCTGTTCATCAAAGAATCCTGAAAAAAGTACTCAACTGTTTTAAATAATAATGATAATGTGTTAAGACTGGAGGGATGATGCTGAAAATTCAGCTTTGATCACAGCAATCAATTACATTTTACACTATATTCAAATAGACAGCAGATATTTTACTTAAAATATTTCTATAATAATATTTCTTTATAACATTTGACTGGTATGTTATATATATATATATATATATACATACAATTGCAGAAATGTTATTTTGTAATGTTTTTATATACGCACACATTTCTGTCTCCCTCACTTCTGAAATGATGGATACGCCCCTGCTTTACCCCATTTATTGTACTCTTAAAAACCTGATAAGATAAAGGCCATAAAACTGTATTTTATAAGATGCACTTGGATCTCACAGCACTGAGAGAAACACAGCTGAAGAGTTAGTACAGACCAACACGATCAACACTGGTGAGAATAACTATCTGCTTTACATATTCTGTCTTTCTTTCTGACTCTGATTTAACACAAAAGGTGATAATCTGTGGTTCATAATGATTTAACCCTTAAATGCAGTATTTTGCTTGCTTCAGTGACATTGATATTTTAAACTTAACTTTAAATTAATATAAATAACATTTTCTTTCAGATTAGCCCAGTTTCCTATTAAATGAAGAGGGCTTTTATGTGTTAAAGCCAATAAAAGCTTCATTAAGTGAAAATGAACATAATTGACTGATGCTGATTTTGTTATCAAATCATCTTCTTGCAGAAAGTGACTCTTTGGAGATTTTTGACACAATGAGGAAATTGCTCTTCTTGGTTCTCACCATAACAGGTATGATAAAAAAAATACAGTAAACAGTGTTAACAGAAAGCTGCACTAAATGCACAAACAAGAGTATTGAAAATAGGTCACACTGTTAAATATTAAACGAACACAGTAAATATTAACGGTATGAACAATGTATAGAGCCGGTATGTTCTATACATCAATAATACATAACTCTTAAATCTATACTCTTGTTTGTGCATTTAGCGCTGCTTTCTTGTTTTAAAACTTGGAGAATAGTTTGAACTACATATTTTTCATCATGTATCTCCCACTAAATATTTTTCTACTTTTTTAAAGTAGTCATTATTGATAAAAGCTTACTGTAACGATCATCACTGGAGACATCTCCTCTGATCCGTGACACTTACAATATCTAACTAAATTTAAACTATATTTTAAAATAAAATGTTAAATAAAATCTTTAAAGTGGTAAATAATAACATTTTATCTCTAGTTCAACTCTATATATTGATAAACTTTATTCCTTCATTAGCTTCTGTAGCTTTTGCCAGTCCACCAGTTCAGGAAGAGGAGCTTCCTGGTCCAGTGGTGAAGGTGCCAGTGGTTGAAAAAGAACAGACAGAAGTACACACAGAAGCAGAAGGTCCTCAGGTGCAGGATAAGATTGTAGCAGATTCAGAAGAGGAACAAAGAGTACCAGTTCAGGATGAGGAGGTTCCTGATCCAGAAGTAAAGGATGAGGTTGTTGCAGATTCAGTGCTGCTGGAGACAGAAGAGGAACAAAGAGTACCAGTTCAGGATGAGGAGGTTCCAGAAGTAAAGGATGAGGTTGTTGCAGATGCAGTGCTTCTGGAGACAGAAGAGGAACAAAGAGTACCATTTCAGGATGAGGAGGTTCCTGATCCAGAAGAAAATTATGAGGTAGTTGCAGATTCAGTGCTTCTGGAGACAGAAGAGGAACAAAGAGTACCAGTTCAGGATGAGGAGGTTCCAGAAGTAAATGATGAGGTTGTTGCAGATTCAGTGCTTCTGGAGCCCGAAACAGAGGAACAAGGAGTACCAGAAGAAAGGCAAGTTATGTTGGAGGAACCTGTGCTAGTGGCAGATTACCTGACTGAAGAGATGCCAGAGATGGAACTAGAGCCTGAGCTGGAACTAACCCACATGCAGATGGACAGAAACATCGTACCTATTGAGGAACCTGAAGCAGAGTTAGAGCCTGAAACTATGGAAGTGGAGGATGAGAAAAAAGAAAATGTAGTGATGGAGGAGCCTACACTTGAGGCTGACTATATAATGGATGAAGATACGGAAATGCAAATGGAACCTTTAAGGGAAAGATGAAGGACACAGTTAAGTTTTACCAATGTGTACAAATTACAAACGGGTCTAATACTAGCATATTTCAGCTTAGACATATGTGGGAAATAAATAAAGATATATGTGATAAAAACCCATCATAAGAATAATTTTTTTGGGAAATTGTGATTTTTACATTACCTGGATGCTGAATAAGTTTTTATTGATGCATGGTTTGTTAGGATAGGACAATGGCCGAAATAAAGTTATTTGAAAATCTGTAATCTGAGGATGCAAAAAAAAAAAAAAGAAATTAAGCTTAGTTTTCCTTCATTTTGACGAATACAGCATATTGCTGGCTATTTCTAGAAATATAACCCTGTTACTTGTTTATGGAATGATGGTTGTAGTGTGATGATATGTCCACAGGGTGGTGGACTTGTTGAGGAGCTGTGTATAGAATTACCTTTGTGCCTTATTAAACGAATGTCACTTTTTAAGAAACATGACAATTGTTATTAAAAAAAATTAGGAAAAAACTGAATAAAATGAAAAAAAAAAAATTATTGCAGCCAAAATCTTTGACTTCTTTTTTAAATGTACTTTTTGTTTGCCATTCTTGCACAAATCTCTCACGGGGGCGGGGCTAGCTGTAATGTGTTCTCATTGACTACTGAGGGTTTGATTGACAACTTGTTGAAGTGGAAATCAGCATCTGTTAGCAGCTTATTATTTCATTTTAACAAAAGAAAAATACATATGAAGATTTTTTATTAATATTTTATCAGTATTTATCTTCTGCTACACTACATTGTTGAGATTCTTAGGAATAGCACAGGAGAATGATATTACCATCATCATCATCATCAATCATCATTGTTATAAGGATAGCCTACTCATATGCAGCCTTGATTCAGCCTTTTTGCCATGCTTCTTCTGTGTCAGATTTGACAGTAATAATAATGCAGAAATGGTCATTTCAACTGAACAATTTTGGGGGAAAACAAACAAATTGAGACAAAAGTTAGTCTTTAAAAATGCCTAAATATACATCCAAATGCAAAACCTTATCCGTGCAAATAATTACGACTGAAAGCAGTTTCCAGAAACTGCCAGAAGAGTAAATTAAAACTCTAAGAGGAGCAAGACACGGGGTAAGATCAACAACACTTCAGCAACATGAAACAAACAGATCAGAGTATATAACGGTAGGGCTAATGAGATAACCAACAGCTGGTGACAATCAGACGAAGGTATGGGAGACACAGTCCAAAACAAACAAACAAAACAAATAAGTGCCCTCTGGTGGCACCACCTGTGACAGCTCTTAAGGAACGGCTGCGGCGCTTCAAAAGAAGTTGGACTGTGTCTCCCATACCTTCGTCTGATGGTTCAAAAGGAAGGGGGAAAGGAGGTGGAACTAGTGGAGGGATGGGATAACTCTGGGAGATCCTGGGTTGAAGCGGGCTCAAAGGGTTCTCGGACTAGATCTGGCGTTGGAGTTGGAGAGAACTCCTGGACTGGAGTGGGTTCTGATGATTCCCGGGCTGAAACGGGCTCTAATGCGGACTCTGAGAACTTTGGAGTCAGGTCCTCGAGGCGACCACCGGAGTCGGCTTTGCTACCCTCCTCCTTCTCCATTAGGAGTGGGCTGGGCACACATGAAGGATCCCGGGCTTGACTAGATGAGTGAGTTATGGGTGCCCTTGCAGATGGACTCAGGTGAGGGTGACTTAATTAGGACTTACTTACTTAGAAATTCAAACACTTCACTTATTTAATTTCCCACTGCAGTAGGGTTTCATCCAGACAACAATTAAAAATGTCCTTAAGGTCCATAATTTGAACACCCAATCTCTCCACCTCAGTCCAGAATCTCTGTGTGAAGGCTTGTACCGTCATACCCTTTTGCCACAGCTCCATGAGTCGAGCCAATTACGCCTTAGCAGGAGAAGAAATACGGATATCCTTGGTGTCGGAGGGAAAAAAGGAAAAACAAAACTGCTATATCTTGCAATGGCTGTACGAATTACAGAACAAAATATCTATTTGCAGTAAATTGTTTGAATAAAGTTCAAAATACACAAAAAGACACAAAACACTGGGTAACATCAACAACACAATCAGGGGTGTACAAACCTATGGGAGACGCAGGTGGCTGACCAGGAAACCACCACCTGGGACACCTTTAGTTCCATTACAACTCTATCTGCTAATGGTCAACTGGCCATATCTGTCACTCTAATAAGTCACTTTCCTATTTTGACAGAAAAAAGAGCAATAACAGCTGGGCAAAATCTGTCAATAAAAGCTGCATTAATCCCACAGATAAACTAAAGGAAAAATATAATAGAATCCTTTAACTCTTTCATCTCTGAATCCTTTGCTTTTCACAAACCTTTCCAAAGCAGCTTCACTGTTTCTACATTAAATATAGGAGTAGCTTGTCAGTGGGGACTATTTTAAGGTGATATATGGTTAAAATGTATAATAAAAATCATGTAGTTAGTTAATCACTCGTATTAGCCAGTGAACACTAATGGCAATGATTATGTTGCGATCAAACTTATAGCAAAATTTGGAATGTATGTTGGTTCAGAATTTGTATCATGAGGGTCTGGCATCATCTCTTCTCTGTTCGGTGATCTTCGATCTTTGTAAGGGCTGGATCCAGACTGAAGCTTGTGTAATTCCCAGTTACATTGGGTGGTTGCCCATTCCAGGGCAGAAAAAGAAAAGCAAACAGAGAAAAAATTGTGTAGAAAAAACATGATGCATTCAACCCATGCAAAAGATTTTGATATATAACTCAAGTATAAAGGAAATGAGAAAAAAATATGAGAATGGTTGGCTAAAGAGATGTGTTTTCAATCTAGATTTGAACAGAGAGAGTGTGTCTGAACCTAAAACCTGATCAAGAAGTCTTCAATAAAAGTGACTTTTATTATCATGTGTCTTTTGGTTAGATTTTATTACTTTATGTAAGGCTGTAATTTTGATGCCAGTAGTTGACTCATTTAGCTATTAACTGAAAGGTCACTCAGTGTTGAATCCTCGCAGAGCTTTTTGCTAAAGCTTCACAAAGGCTTTAGGCAGGCGCTGGTACGCTAATAGCTCTCATCACCATGAGCCTACAGTGCAGACTGTTTTCCATCCCATCATCTGGCCAGGAATGCCAGGATTCCCATGTTTCTATGTATCATCTGGGATAAAGAGAGAGGTCTGACACACATGTGTTGTGAAGCCAGTGGTGGGCATTCTTAATGTTAAAAAGAAACTTTGTGCAAGAGGTTTAAAGGTAAAGTGTGTCATTTTTGTACCACAAGCCTCACCAAACCAAAACCACCAAACTTCAGAGCCCCAATGTTTACATGTTTCTCAGAAATCTAACAATGAATGCTCTAAGATAAATATAGATTTAAAAAGACATCACCTTTATCACCCTAAAAATTAACTACAGCACAGATATATTTAGTTCATTCAAGACATATCTTATTTTGGAAAATTAAGTCTTTGTGAGTGTTCGGTTTTAATGGTCATATACCTCGGATGCTGAGGAGAGGATCTGCTTGAATCTTTAAAGCCAAAGATTTTCCAGAAAGGTTCATATAGATACTACTATCAGAATGTCTAAAGATTAGCGCCCCCTCTCTCACTTTGTCCGGCACACAATATGAGATATGGGGTTGAAGCTTACTTTGGCATGCACAACACATTGTTCTCCATGGCTGAGTCAGTTTTCCATTTGACCTCAGCAGCTGTATTTTTACTACTGGGTATCAGTGAAGGATTTGCAGGAACTAAACCACAGCCACTTCAGCCATTTTAGTCACAAATTAATACATGCCATCTCCCTGACCTCTTGTTCACCTTTAGAACCAAATATGTGCAAGTGTATGAAAACAAATATTGCACTAATAATGACAATTCCACCTAAATTCCAACGGAAAGTTTTTGCATTTATTTCAAATGGTACAGATGTTTCAATCCTATGCTTAGATGATTAACCAGCTGATATTATCGATCAGCCATGTTTCAGAAGATCAGTGTTCTCAGAAGTGTTATAGACCTGAATGTGATACAGCAAAGGTTGGTGTTAACAGCCTCATTGGGAGTGTTAGTGTTCTCATCAAAGATTTCTGATTAAACAAGGCCTAAGACGGAAAGACATGATGATCTGTAAATTTGTTTACCAATGCTAGGGAACTAGTGAGTACAAATTTTTCTCAATATGGGTGAACATAATTGTTTGTTTGTAATTTGAAATTGCTCAAATTATGTACTTATATACTACTCTATGCCATTTACCAAGTATTTTCACACTGATGATTCCAGAAAGAACAAGTGCTCATAATGCACTTAATTAACTGAAAAAATGTATTCACTATCAACTTTTTTCTCTTAATGAATTCCTAATTTGTGCTTATTAAGTGAGTGAGGTAGTCGTTAGGTTTAGGTATTGGGTAGGATTTGGCATGTAGAATAAGGCATTGGTATATGCTTATTTAGGTCTAATAAATGGCTAATATTCTAGTAATATGCATGTTAATAAGCAACTAGCTAAGAAACCAAAATAAAGTGTTACTATGGCCTTTAATAGGGATCAATGAGTTGTAGGTCAAAATAGAAGGTTCAGTGCAGCTTCATAGTGCTTCACTGTAAAAATGACCATGATTTTTTTAAAAACGGTGAAAATGCTACGGTAAGAACCTGTTAAATGGTTAATGGTAAATTCCTGTAAAATTTACAGGGAAACACTGTAAACCGTAAACATTCCCAGAATTCCCTGCATAGCATTTGAAAAAAAAACAATTAATTTGATGTCTTTTCTTTAAAATAACTATGTTTGTTCTTAGTTTTTTTTGTATCAGTTATGTTTATTAGGGTTGTATATTACATGTGATGTTGTAAAATTAATGTTTATTGCTTACCATGACGGTGATTAGTGTTTGTGTGAATGACACTGAGCACCTTCTATCCTACTAATTATAAGCTACTTGTGATGGGCTTTGAATCATCTTGTGACTTTCCCATCACCATCTGCTTATAGTGCTTATCAGTGTATTTGAAAGGTACATAACAGAATTTAGTATTTCAGTAGCATGGTATATTAACATTATATCAGTCATTATCAGAAATTACAATATTTAACTGTAAATTATAAATAAAACCGTAACACAAAAAATATTGTTACCATATTTTTCATGGTTTTATTCCAGCAACCACAGCTGACATTTTATTACCGTAAATTCTACGTTTTTTTCCCAGTGTATATACGATTCCAGCCAAGGAATGGTGGTCTTTTCTAGGAAAATTATGTGCCATTTTCTTAAAAAATACACATTTATATACTTTTTAACAAATCTTTGCATGTTCACTTTGAAAACACTGGGTACTACTAACACAAGCTTTACATTTGTTAATAGGGATGCACCGATCAGGATCGGCCAATATGTTTGCGCGTTTTGTCAGTAAAGCCGTTCCTGTAGGCTTATCAGTGGGAAATGCCATCAAGTGCGTGATTTCACAATGAGCCGTATATACTACACACAGCCATTGTTCACTGACGAGCTGCGCAAAACCACACTGATAATTTTTATTATTTTATTATTTATGATTTTTTATTTTTAGAAAATGACCAATTGCTAGGTAAGACCCTTATTCCTCAACTGGTATTGTGAAGAGCACTTTGAAGGCTCGTTGATCCTGCAATCTGGAGCTTTAGTTAGTCCCCACTAAAGTCCACAATATGGAGTAAAATTCCTGGAATAATTTCCAATTTCTTTGAGCTGACATAGGGGTGAGTCATTTATCAAGAAATTTAAATTTTAGAGTAAGATAAAAACTATTTATACTGTACATTGTGTTCATTGTGAACACTGTCATATCAATGTTGATGCCAGTTTTAGGCACAAACACTCTAAACCAATGGTAAAATTACTCTAAAACGCCTCTCTTGGGTTATTGCTTTAGTATGCCAGTCTTGCCTAACATCATGTTTTTTGTGTCAGTCCAGTCTCAGGTTATTTCTGATGTCTGATTTCATCTCAGCTATTAAAACTGATCGTTAGGTCATCCTATACTTGCAGAGAGCAAAATGTTTGTTATCCTGTATGTACCATCTGTGCTTCTACAGGTTATTGGACCCCAGTTTCAGCATCCAAGATCCCCCAGGCCACAGTATATCTGCCAGAGCCATGCCCAGGCTGTGGGTAAAGGGATATGCCTAAGTGTGCATGGTAATAGGCCTATATATACATAAAAAACTGGCACCTTGTGAAGCCAACATGTGCACAAACAAAAATACCAACAGCCAGCTTTTTCTCACCCATTTTTAGTCTACATCCCTCTCTGTTTTCCACAAACTCCAAAAAACAGGAACCAGTGAGAGGGATCAGTGTTCCCCGAGGAGAGGATTGCACTCAGAGCTGTGGAATTAAGTAGCTTTGACACTGTATGCAACTCTCTCTCTCTCTCTCCTAAGTTACTGCATGTTTAGCTCACTTCTTCCATGGGAGGAGCAGAGGGATGCTGCTTCTTTATAAAAGTCAATTTGCCCTGAGGATGTCAACTTTAAAGCCTCAGGTCTGTTTCTGTATGTTTGTGAGAGTGTGTGATTTCCTTTTTAGTGCTGTTTGTTACTGAAACTAGTAAATTAATTTTGCATGGAATTTTGCTTGCTTTTGTGTGCTACCTAAATTCAATAACTAATGGCGAAATGCATGTTTTTTTTTGTAAGATGTTTTTTTGAGAATTAAAAAAAGAAATCTTCCATAAAGATAGCTGTACTGAGTGTGAAGACATTTGGGCTTGTTTCCATAATGGAGATCGAAGGAAAGCCAGGTCTAAATGTGCAGAAAAAAGGAATTGTGAAGCAGCCTGACCCTGTCAAACCACCACCAAACAACACAGAAGAAGGTAAAGTAGAAGACTGAGAAATATGGGAGTAATATGACAGTGGGCTCCAGAAAACAGTAAATAAAAATGCACCTGTTATGCGATTTATTTTTTTATATCCACATTAGTGTAATACTCAATGAGATCACACAAACTGATAAAAATGTAGCCACAAATTTAAGAAAACATTAGTTACAAATTGCCACGAAAGTGTGTTTGGACTTGTGAACCAATTGAAATTTCTGTCCATTTGATTAGTGACCTAGAAACAGGTTCCTAATTTTTTTTAACCCCAGAATTTTAATGCAATATGAAACTTTTGGATCCCACTGTTTAAGCATATGATCATACAGGTGTTCAGATCACCAAATACAGCGATTGAATTGCAATGACACATCTTACTGGTGCTCTTTTCAGAGGATATGGACTGTAAAGACATGAAGAGGGAGGCACTGAACAGGCGCAATGCCTGGGAGCCCACTGTCTTCTATTCGCTTGGCAACGAGACATTTTTCTTCACCGGGCAGGAGATCAACATCCGAGAGTCACTCGACTCTTTTGGCGCCGTCATCTGGCCAGGCGTGAGGATAGATATTATAGGACTCTTCACACTGCGCTTAACCCAGGCTTCCAGAGGTGTTAAACTCCGTGTTTAACTCCTGGTAGGGTTCACACTCGCAATTTAGAAGCCCACCACCGCTATTTACCTCGGGTTGCCAAAAAATGCGTTAAACCAGCATTGCGGTGCCAAATATGTAGCTTACGGTATGATTACCTGCTAAATGTTAGGATTTGGTGTTAAAATGTTACGACTAGATGCTTAGCAACAGACGCCTCATATTCACATGCTTTGCATTTGGGCAGTCACAGAAAGTCCACATGTTGTATTATATAAACAGTAGTTACAGCGTTGAAGAGGAAAACGGTGTGATAAAATAGTTTAGAGTAGAATACCTATAGAGTAGCTAATAGAAGCCCATTCAGGAAAAACAGACGGCCTGAGGAAGTTCGAACATTTACATAAATAGGTCGCCTAAGCTTGTCTTGACACTAATATGCAAATAAGAATATTTCGTATTTTTTATGATACTAAGTTATATTTATGTATTACTTATTACATTATTATGTGCTTGTAAGCAGAGATCTGTAAATGAAATTTCCAACTTAAAGCGGTTGTAGCACAGACTTCAGATTTTTTAAAGGTCTCTTTTTAAAGAGAAATGTTTTTTGGCTAAAGTGAAAAAAGAAAATTAACTTAAAGTGGAAGTTTAAGTTTATTGTTTTAGAAAAATCTACAAAACCACTTTTTAAAAATATTATATGAAGTAGGCTATGTATTTTTAGAGTAAAACAACAAAACAAGTTTTACTCTAAAAGTGTGAAGGTAAAAAAAAAATTAAAACATAGCCTAAGCTTTCAGTAAGATTTCGTTTAAATGTAGTACCAAACATTTCACTAGATTAAATGTATTTCCATTGCAGAAATTATTCAGCACAATTCAACCTTTTTTCATTTCATGTCCATGACGTTTTGTTTTCACATAGCAAGTGCTAAATCCATAATTACATATAATACAATTTTTAATTCCTGTTTTATATAAAGAGCACTAGAGGTGTTAAGAATGAACAATGTGAAAATGTCATCTTTCATTAATTGTTAACCCCAGCTAAATTATGAGCAGTGTGAGGTGTGAACCAATACAACCCAGGGTGAGACACAAGGTTTACCGTTTCAAGTGTGAAAATGCCTGTATTGTGAGTTTTTGAAGTTGGCAAAGCTTCCCTGTGCATGTATGTGTGCACACAGGCTGTGGCTCTCTGTCAGTATTTGGAGAAGAACCGGGAACAGGTTGATCTGCTGGATAAAGCTGTGCTGGAACTTGGAGCGGGAACAGGACTAGTGTCCATAGTGGCAAGTTTACTGGGTACACAAATTAACATCTTTTTTTCTGTATGCACTGATGTGGAAGTCCAATTTATTTGACCCTTTTTGCATTCAGAATAATTTTTTTTTATTTACACCTTTTCCATATCAAGGTGCCTGGGTCACAGCCACAGATCTGCCTGACGTCCTGTCAAATCTGAACTTTAACCTCTCCCGTAACACACGGGGCCGCTGCAGATACACACCTCAGGTTGCGGCTCTGGTCTGGGGTCAGGATGTGAAACGAGACTTCTCCAGCTCCATCTACAATTATGACTATGTGTTTTGTGCAGACGTGGTCTATCATCATAGCTTTCTGGAGGATCTACTGATCACCATGCAGTACTTCTGCAAGCCGGGAACCACACTACTCTGGGCAAATAAGGTCTGCTAGCTATATTCATAGTTAACATGTTGTTTGCTTTACGTCTTTAAAGTCTAAGGTAGCCTCTTTTATAAGACTCATTGGTTTCTTGATGTTTTAATTCCAACAGGTGCGATTTCAATCGGACCTGCATTTCATTGAAAACTTTAAAAATGTTTTTAATGTCAAGCTGCTGGAAGAGATTCCACAAGAGGAGGTAAGGATCTACCAGGCCACTGCAAGGACACCAGCCCAAATGAGGGAGAACCAACAACATGATTCTTAACAAGAGTTGCAAATGATTTCGGAGAACAGAAATAAACCAGCAGCCACAGCTTTGAAGAGAACTTGCTCCACCTGTTGCCCATCTGCAAAATTACAAGAAATGACTGCCAAGTGCCACTATGCCTATTGATAATGGAGAAAAACACGAGCTCAAGAGTGATTACTTTAGTTTTTTTTTTTTTGTAATTAAGAATTACGGAGGCTTCTTTTTGTTCCAAAATGTAAAAAAAATATATATATATATATATATAAATAAAAAAAATTTAATTAATGAGAATTCATACTTGTCAATGTGATACAATTGTCAATTTCTTTATCTCACAGCAATTGGTTTATTTCTTAGTCCAAGTTGGAAATAGAATTGTGTTAATTTGTTGAAAAATTTATTCTCCAATTTCTTATCTTCATAATCATTTATACTATTATTTTTACTATTAAAATTGCACTGGGTTTACAACATGGTGGAAAGCCCTCATCTACACTACAGCTCAAAAATCTGTAATAATTCTTTAATATTTAATTAATCTGGTTTCCACAAAAATATTATGCAGCACAGCCATCTTCATAACTCATAAGCAATGTTTCTTGATCACCAAATCAGCATCAGCATCGGGATTCCCAAATGATCATGTGATCCTAAAGCCAAAAAAAAAAAATAAAAAAAAACCTCAGTTAATTAGAACAAATAATATATATTCCAATAGACATGACTTTAAATGATATATTTTTATCATATCATATCATAATATTACTCTTTATGGATAAAGCAAATGCATCAAATAAATGCATCTTTGGTAAACTTATTTCAAAAACCGAATTTACAGACTGTGAACATTACAGGTGTATTTGACAAGATAATAAATAAATAAATCCTATTCAAGCACAGTCATCCTCAAGAAAAAGTGTGACAAACAAAAAGACAAACTCACTTTAGGCTCATCTAAACAGTTCCCCAGCTAATTGTCTCTCAAATAACAGACATGCTAACAGAAGTCTTGTTTACAGTCTTTGCAAACAGAATAATAAAGACAAATGATGGGGAGAGGCTTGCCTCTGGATCACACAGGCACTGTTCTGTCATATTTGGTCACATGACGAATCTAAAATTTTCTAAAACACTCTCAGTGAGCAACATAACACTAAAACCGGTAAACAAGAAACACTGTGGTGTGGCAAACGAATCTAAACAAAAAAGTACAAATATTCAAAACTAAAAAGTAGTCGTCTCTCAAATACTTTGGGGAAAGAATTAGAAAACATGTCATTTCAACTTCCCGAATGCAAATCTAGTCACACTAGGCACATATATAAAATAAAGTTTATTGAAATTAGTAGTATTACATTAGTGTCGCAAATAAACACGAGTTTGAATTCTTAAAACATTCTTTATATTTAAATTTGAAACTTATATTAGATTACAGAAAAGTTACTTTGAGGAGTCAGTACAAGGATTCAGTTTTTTCTTCTTTAAAAGGAAATTTTCAAAAGGGAAGTCAAGAGAGACCTAAAGCCCGTTTCTTTTAATACACAACAATAATCTTACACGCTTCATGGTATTACTGACGTGGAGAGAGGACACTAGAAACAAATCTTGATATCATGTGGTTAAGAAACAAAGCATTTTTATATTCCTATAACTGCTTTAAGGTACTTAAGTCTCTCCGATGTCCTCCTATGTCTCTAGGACAGGTTGGCCTATGAAACTCAGAAACCAAAAGAGAACAAACGAAACGAAAAAAGACTGACTTCTCAGAGTCCTCCAAAAAAGCAGCGCTCTGTAGAACGCCAAGGAGCTGAACACACACACACACACACACACACACACACACAGGAGAGATTCTACAAAAAAAGCCTGCAAGAAATCAAGTCAGCATACGAAAGAGTCCACACATCCAAAGACCTGCCCTCCATGGGGCAAAAAATAGCAGCCGGCTCTCTAGGTTCTTCGATTCATTAGTCTCCAAATCAAGCCAGCAAGTTTCGAAACATCAACAAAAATAAAAAATCATTCACAAACTGCAGAGAACTACTTCACACTGAGATCACACAACATTTTCCAACAGCTCGCTGTACGGCTGTACGCAAGAGGGGGTTTCTTCGGGAGGGAAGGTTTTAGAGGGTCACGCAGATCAGAGCGGTAGGACATCCAGTAGGAACGCTGCGACAGGAAATAAAGTGACACCTCTTAACTTCAGCAAAGTCCTTCAGCTGAAAACTAGAATTCCCAGCAGGCAAAGCACACAGCCTGTGAGGATGTGGCTTGTCCTGAGCTCAGAAAGACGAGGATGAAAACAACTCATCCTATTAAAGCCCGTGTTCTTCAATGCCCTTCTCAGACAGAGAGTGAAAGAAATGGTGAGTTGCAGAAGAGGAAACAGAAGGATGTGGTTGATCAGTCCTCGGACATGGCAGCTGGAAGAACTTGTGCACGGTGGACAGGCTGAACGGGGACTGGGCTTAGTCCTCGTCGTCGTTTTCATCAAATTCGTCATCGTCGTCATCGTCCTCGCCCATGTAAGAGACGGGGGTCTCCACCCGAGAGCCGCTGTAGTGGGAGTCGTTTGAACTGGAGGCCATGGTGCCGTCTGCTCCACCGTCACTGTCAGAAAAAAAACAGGAAAATGAATCACGTTGTGATACAAGACAAGTTTTTGATAGGTATGAGGGCAAGAAACAAGCCATTATTCACTGAAATACACAGTAATGTTTGATACACGGCATGTTTGATATGGTTCTCAGACGCAGAACTGCTGCGTCATCGCGTTACACCCGCCTCAGTCGTATCAGTGGGCCGGAGCTTGTTTCCCCATTGGTTCCCACTTTTTGAATATGAAATGCTCTAAACGACAGCTTGGCCAGACTAACTTTGCTCGCAAAAAGAATGTAGCGTCAAAGGAAGTATAGGCGGGCCCAGGCTAGTATTCTCACTATTTTCACCTTAATGTCAAACAACCAGACGAAAGCAGCTTGCTTTGAAAGAAAGTTACTTTTGGTAAATGACATCAAAGCTGCCAGGTTAAAGCCCAAAGAGCTGTATTTATGTGATCAGAAATAGAGTAAACAGTAAAATTTGAAATAATACAATTTACAAATCAATGCTTTCTTTTAATATTTTAAAATGTAATTTATTTTTTAGAATGTACCCAAGTGTCCTTGCATGCTTTATTATGCTCTTAGTTATTTTTACAAATCCTTCCAACTGCACAACCTTACAATTTGGAAACAATTTGGAATTTTGTTTTTCAGGCAACGTTAAGATGGTCTCCAATATTTATCATCAAATATTATTTTAATTAATAATGCAGTCAGGCTTTCCACCAATCCTTCCCCGCGCAGCTACTTTCACTGAATGTATGACCTGACGCAGCTTACACAAAAAAAGATCAGAATTACAATACTTGGTAAACACAGAAATACTTCACACTACTCACGCAACACATTAAAAAATAAATAGGTAAGAAAATGGCATCCATAATTGTATTTTGTGTTTTGATGCAAGAACATTTGACTAAATTAATTTTGATCTCTGGAAATAGATTGAGACTATTCTACTGTGTCTGTTGTCATTTTTAAATCTCTCTGACTGAACAGCATCGGTACAGCATCTAGAAGAGAAGCATCTAGAATGGTGGCCAAGCTACATTTTCAGAAGCCATTACTCCAGTCTTCAGTGTCACAAATTCATACAAATGTGGGCTGGTGTGGTGAATGGTGGCTCAAGAAACACATCCTACCATCACTGTTGAAAACCTTGATCATTTTCAAGCTTCTCTGATCAATAAAAAGTTCAAAAATATAGCATTATTCTAAATATAAATCTTTTATAAAAATGTATAAATTAATTTTAATTAATTTAATGCACCAAATTTTTGAACAGTATTATAATACTAGGTACTGTCAGTGTAGCCTAATTCATGAGCTACTCTTGTTTCCAATTACATCTATTTTATTAATAAAAAAACTAAAAGGTCCACAACAGACACTTACCTCCCAACATGATAGCGGCCTCCGTTAGCAGACGAAGCCCCTGTCATATAGACATTACTGATAGGCCCCTGTGCCATTTCTGCACACAAAATAATAATGAAAACTAAACATTAGCTCTTTACAGCCTTTATATATCTGATGTGGTAACCAGCCAGTACTAACCTGTGACATAGGGCTCCAGTGCTTTGGGCACCAAGCTTCTGGCAGTCTTCAGGTCCTCAGCAGAGCACTTGCCCACCTCGAGACCACAAGCCATGCCCATGCGCTTCAACACCTCAATGTCATCATGAATCTCAAACATGCTATCGAAGTTGAAGAGGTACTCAAACCTGATAAGAAAGAAAGAAAAAAATGTGTATAAAGTGAGTCTCTCTGATATTCCAGTCAGGTCACCAAAAGCCTAAAGGGACTGGCTTTTGATATCATACTTGTCATTGGAGATGCTGCAGTCAATGACAGTTTTCTTGCTGGTGTTTACGATGATAAATGGCAAGTGAATGACCGAGTTGGTGGGTGGGGGCCTTTTTGTCTGTTGTTCTCTCTGGCGGTTCCGCTGTACAAGGTTCTTGAAGGCAATTTGCTGCAATTGAACACATCCACTTTCAAAACAAGTTCATCAAACTGATTCTTATAAGACACAAGAGCAGCTGCTCACCTGTAGGATGAGTTCTTGAAGTTGCGACTGTTTTTGTTTGATTCTCTCCAAACGTCTTTGCCTCTCCCCCTCCAGGTTCTGGCACTCCTGAGCAGAGTTTGTGGGCAGGCCGATCCATTTGATCTCTTTTTTTTCTTTGGAGATGATGTTCATGGCCATCAGCACATTGAGTGCATCGTATACACGCC
Source organism: Enteromius viviparus (assembly GCA_032353835.1). NCBI lineage: Eukaryota > Metazoa > Chordata > Actinopteri > Cypriniformes > Cyprinidae > Enteromius > Enteromius viviparus. The sequence goes on along the minus strand of JAUCNO010016451.1, from coordinate 644 downwards.
GCCGAATGTTCTTCTGGTCATACACATGCTGAACATGGACAACACATAGAAAGTGACGCAATATTCATTTAAGATGCCTGTGAATGAGCAACTCTTATCGGTTTAAATTGCTGCGCTTCTTCTGCGCTCAACAAACAACGTTCTGGATCAATGCCAAGCTGCAGGAAGAGGCTTACCGCATCATTAGGGGAGATATGATTATCACCAGAGCTGAACTCAGCCACAAGCTCATCAGCAACCTCGTTGTAGGTTGTGACACCCTTCCGCTGGACTTTTTCACAAACCTTCATTGAGAAATGTCTGAGGCCTTTCCCATTCTTCTCCCCTTTCTTACCCCTTTTTCTGAGGAAAGGCAGAACAAAAACTAAATTATTGAACAATATTTAACATTATAATAGATGACAGAAAAAGGATAGCTGGGAAAAAAAAAATGTTCTGCTACTGCCTTGTGGGAATTTTCCCTATAAAACAGTTCTATAGTCACACTATGGTACTTCTTGAAAGAAAATAAAACTGATATCCATCAATGCAAATTTTATTTAATGTTTTTTGTTAAAATACTTAAGCCATAATAACAATGATAATAATAATAATAATAATATTATTATTTCCTTGTTAATCCCATTTCATTACTATTAGAGATG
>JAUCNO010016262.1:0-22121 GCA_032353835.1 Enteromius viviparus | reverse complement strand
TATTAAACTGTGAAGGAATATTTAGATTGGGTGGCGTCTGGTTATTTGTTAATCTAGCCACTGTGCTAAATAAAAACATTATTATCCATACATTAATAAGTCATGAATAATGATAGGTGAGTTTCAAATTTAATACAAGAGGAATTTAAAGGGAAACTATTTGTACATATTCTAATCATTTTTGTATTGTATTGTATTGCATTGTATGTTTTGTCACCCGAGATAAAAACTACAGACCTTTAACCATAAAAGCCTTTTGACAGCGATAAGTGATCAGATTTACATGCATCTCTCCCACAGTATACTTCGCCGGGCGCTTGACAAGATTGCCGAAATTAAATCCCTTTTGGAGGAGAGACGTATTGGTAAGTCTTGGATATTAGTTTGTAAACATGTTCATCTGCATGTATTTGGACAAATGTGGATTTTATTCAAACCCTTCCCTTTCTTCAGCTGCCAGGATGGCAGGAGTGTACAGTGACACTGACCCACCCAGAAAGACCATGCGCAGAGGGGTCCTGATGACCCTGTTACAACAGTCAGCCATGACACTTCCTCTCTGGATTGGCAAACCTGGGGAGAGGTATTCGGAGTCTACTACTTTTTTCATTTTAGAAATGCTTATTTAGTTAGTGAATAATGAGTCAAAATTGTTACCTTTCACTAATTCGCTCCTGTCTTACTCCCTCAGTCCACCCCCACTGTGTGGCGCTATACCAGCGAGCAGTGACTATGTGGCCAAGCAGGGAGACAAGGTGGCGGCACGCGTGAAGGCCGTGGATGGTGATGAGCAGTGGATTCTTGCAGAAGTTGTCAGCTACAATCACTCCACCAACAAGTAATCATCTACCAGTTGAGCTCAGCAGTGGGGCTGTTTATTTATGTAGTTTTAGCTTTTAAACCGAATGTTTAAAATGTAAAAATGTTTTTGTCAGGTATGAAGTGGATGACATTGACGAAGAGGGTAAAGAGTAAGTACAGATCCATTATTCATGATTTTCACCCTCATATGAATTCATATACTACTGTTCTAGAGGTTCTTACTAGTTTAGCAAGAATGTATTATATATTACAGAGCATTTTTATAATAGTTCAAAATATTTATACTTCAAGTAATGTTCTACTCCTCAGAGTTCCTGGAAACAAAATATCACCGTTACCTCCAAAATATTGAGCAGCTAAACTGTTATCAACATTGATGATAATAAGAAATCCTTCTTGAGCACCAAATCAGCATATTAGAATGATCTCTGAAGGATCATGTGACACTGAAGACTGGAGTAATGACCATCATGGGAATAATTAGAGTTATTGTAATATTATTTCACAATGTTACTGTTTAAGTTATTGACTCCAAACTCTTGAACAGTAGTGATTTTCTCACTTGTTTAGGAGACACACGTTGAGTCGTAGAAGAATAATTCCTCTTCCTCAGTGGAAAGCAAACCCAGAGACCGACCCGGAGGCCCTGTTCAGTAAGGATCAGCTGGTGCTGGCCCTCTATCCACAGACCACGTGCTTTTACAGAGCCCTGATCCACACACCGCCGCATCGGGTGAGCCGAACAAGAACACTGATTTAAGTGAAAAGAGGCTTCAGAGATACTTGAAGTGTTGAAGATTTGTTATCACTCTTAATGATGCAACAGGGAGGTTTGTAGCAGTGCTTTTCGAAACCCTTGTTAGAATATGTATTTGTTATGGGTTTTGTGGCATCACTAGATCAGGTATACATGAATAGAAGTGTAATTTATCTATTATTTGATACATATTATGTCTTTTCAAGCCCCAGGATGACTACTCGGTTCTGTTTGAGGATACGTCTTATGCTGATGGCTATTCTCCACCTCTCAACGTCGCTCAGCGATATGTAGTGGCCTGCAAGGAGAACAAAAAGAAGTGACAGAAAAATACAATATGGGACATTATTATCCTGCATGATTGTTGTGATTATAAACAGGATGTTGAGCATCGATTTATGTGCTTTTCCCCCATTTTCTGTTACCATGTATATAGTATTGGTATATTTTATACTCCATCTTTTGTATGGTTTTTTGTGAATCTGAATGCAAGGAGACCAATTTGCAAGTGAATGGGGCTAAAGTAATAAACCCTTTATATGTGAATTAAAGGTACACAAATACAAATCTATTTTCTGTACTTTAATAAGGCCGAACGGTAAATGTCCAGAACTACACATTAACCTGTTTTCAGGTTTTTGTTACGTTCATTTGAATATTTAATTCCTTCATCTTGAGATGCATTAAATCTTGAAAAAGGAACATTACACCACCCCTTCTAGACTTTTTTCTAGTACTGTATAACAGAGTGAAGCTGTTGTTAGTCGTTTCTCTTCTGCCTTCGTGAGTAAAATAGTTCAGTAGGGTAAACTCGCTATTACATCATTCACCTCATCGACGTAAGAATTAATAGAACTGCGTGAGCGAGCCTCTGTTATGTGACGTCACGCCCTTACCGAGAGCGCGCGCGGGGAAACCAAACATGGCAGACACGGTGAGATCTCGTTTTTAACAGTTATACAGTGTAAAGTTTGGAGTTATTTTTCTACTATAATTCTGTAGATTATATGTGGACACAACGTTTGAATAGTTGTCGTAAGAAAACAACACTGCATATGTATCATTTGTAACGGTCATACAGAGCAATAGCACGCTGGCTAATCAGTTGTCATCGATTAAACAACAACACAGAAAACGTAAGGCATGTGAAGTGGAGTCCTTAAGTAAATGTTATAGATGTGTACGATTAAAATCGTAATACGTTCGGTTGTGCGTGTGAATTAATAAACTTGTTAAACTTGTAACTTGTCTTCTCATTTGGAGTTAACGTTAGGCAGTTATTTCAACATGGTATTAGCCGAGCAATTTGTGATCTCTGCGTTTATGCAGCGACAAATAAGTAACGTAAAAACATATGTGACCCTGGACCACAAAACCAGCCATAAGGTAACATTTTACAAAGCTGAGATGTATACATCATATGAACGCTCAATAAATAAGCTTTCTCTTGATACATGGTTTGTCAGGCTAGGGAATATTTGGCCGAGATAACGTTACGTCTATTTGAAAATCTGGAATCAGAGGGTGCAAAAAATCAAAATACTGAGCAAATCACCTTAAAAGTTGTCCAAATGAAGATCTTATCAATGTATTTTACTAATCAAAAATGACATTTTGATATGTTTACAGTAGGAATTTTACAAAAAAATCTTCATGGAACAAGATTTTTACTTAATTTCCTAATGATTTTTGGCGTAAACAAAAAAATCAATAATTTTGACCAATGCGATGTATTTTTGGATATTGCTACAAATAAACCCCAGCGACTTAAGACTGGTTTTGATTTTGGGTCTCACATGTGCAATTCTGAAATGTATATTACAACTATAATTTCTGTTTATATCCAAGAGATGAAATGGGAAATACGTTGCCTTTTTCTTGATCTCAGATAACAGACAGTGACGGGAGTGTAAATGTATCAGATCCTCCAAAACAACCCCCCAAACGCCGACGCATCCTCGACGCTTCCTCCATCACAACAGTACCTGTTTACTCTAACAAGGTGAGTAGAATTAAAAACATCCTGGCCAAAATATATATACTTAATGCCCTTTCCCACATATTTGATCGTATAAATGCATGGGGATAGATGCGTTGCAAGGTGCAAGCCTGTTAATGTTGATTCAAATGTTACATTATTGTGTTTTAGGTTAACAGCTCCTTAAATCTCAAGCCAGTAACCTTCAAACAAGCCATTCTCACAGGTAAACTCTTACCTGCTTTTTATATTTGATCATTTTGATCTTTGATTGTGTATGTTTTTTTTTGTATTAAATAAAGGCACACTAACTGAGCATATCCATTCAAAAACATTTGAAAATGTTTTAACCCTAAACTTTAAATGATAACGGTGTATATCTGGCCGTTATGTAATATTTGCTGTCTGTGAGTGAGGGTTTCTCATCACTCTTTGTTATAGATATTTATCATTATACACGTGAAATTAATCCACAACATTCTCACTGTTTTCATTTATTGTATCAGATGAGGACAAGAGCGGTCCTCTGTGGTCTCCTTCCCCTCCTCGTACAGAAAGACGGCCAATCAGCAGTGATCTGAGTGGCTCAGAGGAGGAGCCAGAACAGACTGAAGCTCAGTAAGTACACAGACTGACTTTGTTTCACCTTGGAATACAAAAAATGTTTTTCATACACCCAAGACCAATGTTTTTCTAAAATCTGCCTAAAAAGCAGCTCCTTGACATTAAAAGGAATCATAGCCTGGCCAATTAATCATCTGGTGATTGATTAGCCTAGGCTAAACTGTGCTCTTTCATCTAAACCATCATCTTCCTCATATCTTTAGGCAGGTCCTCCATTCCCCCTCTCCACCCCCTTCACCATGTAGTCCCCCAGTGAAACGGAGCAGACGGGCAAACCCAAAATTACAGTCAGTGTCTTCATCAGTAATAAAACAAGATCTCTTTTAAACTGCTTTTAATGTTTTAATGCTCTCAAGACAAACCATGTTAGCTTTTTAAAAGAGGAAAGGAAATTGTATTAGAAGTAATGAAATGAACAGTTAGCCAGAGATAATCAGGGCTGCCGTTCTTTTATTTTTCCACTCATCCCTGTACTAGAGAAATCAACAGGAAATTGGATGCAATTGGCTCTCTGGTGTGTCTCTCGCCTGAGCCTCAGGAGCCTGTGGCTGAATACAGGAACTCTCCATCTCCTGTGAATGACTTGGATGACGATGATGACATCATCATAATTTCTTCTGACAGCAAAAAGAAACGACGTGACCAAAATACTGAGGACCGAGACTCTGCGCGAGAAATTTCTCTAAAATTTCGCTGTCGAACAGAGTTGTACAAAATCCCAATACTGTCTGTGAGTAGAATGGAGACGCTTGTTTATGGCGTATTGCTCGATATGTGTCGTATTTGTTAAACTGTATTGACTACAGTTGGTTTTTTAGTCAAACTGAAAAATGTTTTTTAAATTTGTATGTATGTGCTTTTTGGTTGCAGACGGCTCCTTTGAGTAAAGCTGTGGAACAGTTGGCCAGCAAACTCAATGTCCGAACCAGCCAGATTCTGTTATTAAAGAAAGATAATGATCTCCCTATTCACTCATCCATCAGTGAGCTGGGTCTCGGCATAGCTGACATTATAGGTAATAGAAATCACTAGTAGTTTTCGAGCTGAATTCATTACCACTCATTGCAGAGCGCACCAGGTTCCAGATGTAAAAGCTCCATTCATTTAAATAATTCACAAAATAATTTTTTGATGCTAGCTGATAAACCTTTTAAGATAAACCTGTTGTGAGCTCTTGACATGGTTAAAAGATGGAAAGAGGAAATATTTTTTATAAATGATCCTGCAGTCTTCATGCAACTCCTTTTCATTTCTGCCGTCCTTCCCAGATTGTGTAGTAACAGAGAATAAACAAGAAGAGGTTGACAAAAGTAATGTCATTACTGTGCGGCTGCAAGGCAAAGAGAAAGCATCTGTGCAGGAGTATTCCCTACAGAAGGTGTGTACTGGGTATCTTTTTGGATATTGTTCTTGTGTTTCTGTGAAATTAACTGTTGTTATTTTTTAAAGAATGCTCCTCTAGGGACTATCCTCTCTCAGTACGTCTCTGGTCTGAGTGCCAGGTCTAGACGGACAACCAAATTTCTCTTTGATGGGTCGAGGGTCTCACATAATCAGACTCCAGCTGACCTGGACATGGAGGATGGTGATGTCATTGAAGTCTGGTCCTAAACGCACTGATGTTCTGTACTTTTTCAAAAGCATATTCTTTATTGCAATGTTACATGTAAAATGATATGGTTTCTGTGGTTAGTAAAGATGGAGAACAAGATTTGTAGAGGTTGTCAGGCTTCTTCTTAGACCATCTTATCTTTTAAAACAGACCACAGAAGAATTTTTATTTTTTAAGGTTTTGTAAACAATTTGACATGTGTTTGAAGAGATGCAAAAACAATATAAAGTCAGTTTTACATTTGTGTATACACATCAAATTTATTTAAGAATTGTTTTTGTTTGTTTTTTGTAATATAAAGAATGTTCTTGAATGAAAGGATTATAATAAAATTATATTTGATAGATGTTTTTGTAGCATGTGTCAGTTTTTGCTCCCTGGAGCTGGTTTTCAGGGGGAAATATATCTGCTGAGAGCATGATATTTTTTTATTTTATGAAACCAAACAAATTCATATCAAGTAAACAAATACTACATCACCTAAGTAGCTAAAAAGTTATACACTGAAACTGTTATAGCTGTTACCTATAAAAACAAATCAATGCCAATTGCTAAAATACCTGTAAATAGGATAACGTTAAACCTCTCGGGTTGTTAATACTGTGATGTCCATGTCGGAATCAATCTTGATATGTGATAAGGATAAGTGGGGTATTCAGTCACTTTCTGAGGCCTAAGGGTAATTTCTGACCCAGACGCAACCTAAATTGAATGCAGCAAATGTTAACTTCACACTCAGGTTATTGATCAGCTCAGACAGTTAATCACTGCTTCACAATTAGTTTGTGCTGATAGAGCATCAGCATTCAGCAAAGTAGAGACAAATGAATGGCTGAGATTCACTAATGATTTAGTTAGCATCTATTGTCTAATTAAAGTAATTTTTATTCACATATTGTGCTAAAGAACATGTTTTTAGGCCACCCAAAACAGTTAAGAACTGCAATATAACAATAATTATTCATGAATTAACGTACAAGTATATACAAACTAATACAAATTAAAGTTAAAATACACTAATATTATTATTATTACACTAACACTAGTTTCATGCTATTTTAGGTGCATCAGTCAGAATATCCTCCTCACTCGTGGTTTGAAATGGTTTCTCTGTCAAAAATCACGTGTTGACCGCTATCTGAGGAGAAGGGGGGCGCTCACATGACTAGGCAGCGGAAGTACTGCGTCATTTCAATATGGCGTCGTGCTGAGCTTGTAGAGCAACAAAACAGAAAGTCGGTCGGCTGCACAGTTCGCATCGAGACCATCCCCTGTCATTCAAAAATGTCCACACAGGAGGTAAGGTAAAGATAGCGGCCTGAAACGTCTTGGCAACACAGAGGGAGCCCAACAGCGCCCAGAAGAAGAACTTTGAGGACGCGTCGGATTCATTTTCCAGGTAAACAACAGTAGAGGACTGACGAAGGAGCAGTAAACAAACAGTTCATATCGCTCTTTTCTATAGGTTCCATGATTAGCAGGTCTCCGTAAACAACGTGAAATGACAGGCTCTTGTGAATTAATGTTTTGCTCCTGTAAGTGTTGGGGAAACGCTGCGTGTGTTTTAAACAAATAAACCCCCGTGAGAGCTTTCAATGCCTTTTAATAACCCCATTTAAAATTCAATGTTGTGTTTTTTTGGTGTTGTTGTTAGCTCCACTGTCAGTGAAATATGTTGCTTAACCTACTGCATATCTGTACGCAGACTAGTATTGGTCAACATCAAGCATCACATGTCATCTTCAGTCAGCAAAAACTGGTTCTTAGTTGGAGTCAACCGACAATCTTAAAGAATATAGAAAACGGATATGCAGAAATTCGTAATCACTGTTTTAATTAAACCATAAACATTTACATGCATATATTATTTACTAATATTGTGCATGCATGCAGAATAATAAACCATGGTTTATTTACTCTTTCAATATTTTTTTTTCTCCGTTACTGTATTCACATGACATTGTGTTGAGATTAATTCACATTTTGCTGCTTACTACCCTCTCTTAACTCCTGACAAACTAAATTAAAAATTACATTTATTTTTTTTGTCTTTGTAGAATCTATTTTAGAAAAAAGGTGTGTGTGTAAAATAAAATGTATAAATGCATTTATATGTAATACTATCAAAATATATACTGTTTGTGTGTGTTTTAATATAAACAATAAATAAACTTAGCATAAACACATATATTATGTAAAGAAAAACTTTTATTTTGGATGCGATTAATCATTTGACAGCGCTAATATATATATATACTTGATACATTAAAAATGAATTGTATAAAAGCAAAAGAAAGAAGGACTGTGACAAAATAAGCAAGAACAGTTCAGATTCTGCACTATTCTGTGATCAAGCATTTGTAATTTCTGCAGTTTTTCTTTGTAATCATAAAGTAATATAATAATAGAATTAATGGAAAAGTTTTTCAATTTGAAAAAATGCTAATTAGTTGAATTTTGGCTTGGTTTTAAAATACGTCTGAATCCCAATGCACATCTTCATGTGAGGATGAGATTAGCATGTGATCAATAGTCTGTGTTTAATCAGTAATAGACTTTGTTCTCTTTTTTTTTTTTGCTCTTGAGCATTTAATGTTCGAAACCGTGAGCAAGTCTTTGGTTTTGCTTCCTATAAGGATCTTTGACTGCGGTAGACCTAACCATCCATGTTTTAGAGAAGTTTTGTATGCGTAATTACGTATACATTCACTCTAAGTGCAATAAAAGGAGCTCTAGTAATGCCAAGGCCATGGGTGTGATTCCCAGAGAATGTGTGAACTGATAAAATGCAGTGGCTAAAATGTTATTATTAAACTTATTTCTATGACTTGTTGCTACTGTTAATTTGAACTCTATGCTGGCATGTTTTTGCCCTTAATCAACCTCTTCATCAATATCTTTTTCTGCTGCAGCGATGACAGGGACAGACACCACACCCTTCTTCTCAGATGATAATGATGTGGAGGGGCCTACCGACAATGGGGTGGGATCACCTCAGCCTGAGGAGGAGGAGTCTGCCAGCGGGGTGTCTGATAAGAGGGCTAAACTGACTGTGGCTGTGCTCTGCTACATCAACCTGCTGAACTATATGGACCGATTCACTGTGGCAGGTAACCAGCACTGTTAGATTTCAGCACAACATGGCTGGATCCCTTTTGATTTAGATCAAACGCACAAAGATGACACCCATATACAGCAAGATATGAACGTGATTTATGTTGATATCAGATGATGCTAGCTTGAATTGTTCTTCTTAAATCCCATTACAAAATTTAAAAATAGAAAGCCAATTTAGCTTTTCTTTTAGAAAGAGCTTTTATTGCCAAGTGTGTTTGCACACACAAGGAATTTGTTTTGGTGTCACAGCTACCAGTACAAAGAGACAACAACAACACAACGAAGAATAAAATCAAAATCAAAAACACAATAAATTTAAATAAATAAACTGAATTATATGTACATGTGTGCTATGGATTAAATATAAATTTCAAAAATAGAATAGAAATTTTTACATAGACATTTCATGTATTGTTGTTTGATACAGTGTTATTCTAATATTATTTATATAGTATTATTTATAAAGAAAAAGCTTAATTTTTTATATTTTAATTTTAGTTTGTTTTAGTTATTTATGTGCTTTTGTCATTTCTATTAGTCTTTTGTTTCTATTTTGCTTAGTTAAATTTTAGTTTTAGTAATTTTATTATTTAAACTTTGTATCCGTCCTTGAGATGTGATCTCTCTGTGATCAGTCATTAAAAATCCCAGGACGTCCTTCCAAAAGAGCAAGGGTGCAATCCCAGCATCCTGGCCCAATTTGTCCGTTGGCCTCTGACCATCATGTCCTCCTAACCATCCCAATTTCTACTATAAGCTGCTATTATTAACTATGGCTGCCTTTACATTGTCACGGTGGATGCTGCACACTGGTGGTGGTTGAGGAGATCCCCCTCCACTGTCCAGCTTTAAATATATCTAGAAAACTCTTTTATGAAGGAAAAAAGTTTTGTGTCATATGTTAATGCAAAAAAAAAAAATCTAACTTGTTTGTATTAAATATTGTATTTGCATTGTTTTTGCCATGAAAATAGTCAAAGGTGCTGACATGGCATTGTTGGGGAAATAATAGTTAAAGACTCTAGCACCAGGTGTTTGTTGAAGACCAGGAGTCGGAGATGAGATATATTGAACAAAGATTTACTCAAGAAAATAGTTTGCAGTTTCATCAGCAGACACCAGCTTCACTACTCGCCTCATAGAATGCATAGAAATATATGCTAGAAGCGGATTGACAAATCTCTAATATCTTATACATAAACGTCACAGTTGATTCTTCAGAACTTCATGACCTGAGGGGAGAAAATAACTCGCATACACAGACAGCCAGGCTCCACTGACCTCGGGACCTGGTTTGAAACGCATCACAGTTCTATCCATGGAGACTTATATGAATGGCATAACTTCTTAAACTAAACAGTTAAACATTATGGGGCAGTTTCCAGAACAGTGCTTAAGACTAGTCCTAGATTAAAATAAATGTTAAGAGCTGTCTGAACTGGAAAAAAAGCTTGCCCCGAGATATCTTAAAATATATTATTGTCATTGTTTGGTCTTAAAATGCTCACAGGTAATGCATTTTTGTAAGATATGTTTCTAAAAATTCTTAAATTAGCAAAGGTCTAGTCCTGGCTTAATCTAATTCCTAACCGGCCCATGGAATATTATGTAATTTAATGAGTTAAATACTGATTTATTGCGTGATCATAATAAAAATTAATATGAAATGAAAATGAATGGAAAAGATTTGTTGTTCCAATATCTTTAGAAAGATTTCATTAAGCTGTGATAACCCTAAACATCCTGTCTTACAGGTGTACTTCCAGACATTGAGTTTTACTTCAGCATTGGTGATGGAACATCAGGCCTGCTTCAGACAGGTGCGCAGATTCATACCACCTGAAATCTATTTCACTATCATTACTGCTCCTATTTTTACTTATTCAATTTTTTATTCATTTTCATACTATGTACTTTCCCTTTTAGTCTTCATCTGCAGTTACATGTTCTTGGCACCTCTGTTTGGATACCTGGGCGACAGGTATAACAGGAAGCTGATCATGTGTGTGGGAATTTCTTTCTGGTCCATAGTGACATTAGCCAGTTCCTTCATTGGAAAAGACGTAAGTCCTACATTAAACCTTGACTTATATGCGAGTTAAATCTCCATTTAATATTTGAGTGTGATTTTGCTCGAATACTTTATTTATATTTCCTAGCAACAGCTTTCAGTCTTAAATGCTGAAGTGTGCATTTTAAATTGTTATCTTGAGAGAGTAAACTAATAGGATAAATCTTCTCTCAGCATTTCTGGGCGTTGTTGTTGACACGAGGGCTGGTGGGTGTTGGGGAGGCCAGTTACTCCACCATTGCTCCCACCATCATCGCTGACCTGTTCATCAAAGAGAAGAGGACCAACATGCTGTCCATTTTCTATTTTGCAATCCCAGTGGGCAGGTGGGACGACACACACACACTCAAACAGAAATACTGCTATCTGGGTTGTTCACACTTCAGCTCTCTGCACATTCACAACATGGTTACATTATCACACTCTGCAGCGTGCAGATACATTGTCACTTTCTTTCCTTCACACCAACCGAAGTTGCATTTACACGTTTCCAGGCTGCTTCGGTTGAGCACGTCCGAGAAAGAACTAGTCACTGAATATTTACATTTTTATGAGAATTATTAAATGCATTGACTTAATGATTGTTCGGCCAGGCATTCCCAAGGTCTACAGACCTCGTTTATGGATAAATCACATTTTTGTTTGTTATTGTTCTCATGTAAATGTTGTAATCATTTAAATTCAGCAATGTTTTATTTGCTTTTGTTAAATCATAGTTACAGTGCCGCTTAACTGTTTGGGGTTGGTAAGATTATTAATAATTTTTTTTAAAGAAACGCTCAACACACCTAACACTTAAACAGTAATATTGTGAAATACTACTGCAATAAAAGCTATTTTAATTTATTCCTCCGACTGTGAAGCTAAATTTCCGGCAGTCAAACCATGACATTTTTTTTTCTTTGGTGAAATTTTAATTAATAAAAAGTTAAAAAGAGCAGCATTTATTTAAAATACAAATCTTAGAAACACTATAAATGTCCTTGCTATCAGTTTTAATACATCAAATGCATACCTGCTTAATAAAGTTGTTTTTTTCTTTGGTATTTTTATTAACGAAACTTTTAAAAAGTAATCTTAGATCGTGCCCTGAAACATTATATTAAAGAGCTCTCTGTGTTTAAACAGACAGCATAAGCTGCAATGTGGACCAGACCTGATCCGCATTTCTGATTCAAATCTGCCGGCCTTTCTTTCCTCAGTGGTCTGGGTTATATCGTGGGCTCAAAGGTGAATGATGTGGCTGGGGATTGGCACTGGGCTCTTCGGGTACGTCTGCAGCACCAAACCTCTCATTGTTTATCTGTCTCTGGGTGGATCACACAATGTCTACTTACCACAAATTCACACTGGAAGATTAAAAACAGTGATAACAGTTTTCTGTAATTTTCTCTCACACATTCTCACTTTCATTCTCTCTGTGTCTGTTCTGTTTGCTTGTTTTGTTGGGTTTTCTTTTATAGGTGACCCCTGGTCTGGGGCTGCTGGCCGTGATCTTCTTGATTTTTCTAGTTCAGGAGCCAAAGCGGGGTGCGATCGAAGCCCATCCAGAACACACGCTGCACAGAACCAGCTGGCTGGCAGACATAAAAGCACTCTGCAGGAAGTGAGTCACTGAGAGCTCATGTTGACTTTAAAGCCTCATTAAGATGTCACAGCCTTTGCATTCGGTTTTATACAGGGAACTTTTTAGTATCTGATAATGCAGTCTAACTGGCGTGAGGTTATTTTTTTTCTGTTATTAGGTAACTATTGGTAACATCTCTGCAGCCTCTGAGATGATCAAGAAAATGATCAAACATCTAATCGGGTGATAGGGTGATAACCAATGCTTTAATATATATTTTTAAGAATGTTTCAGCAAGTTCTCGCCAATTCATTGGAAGTCAGTAGGGTCAAAAACAAGAAGATATTTCATTTCAGAATTTTCCTCAGAAGAAAGTCATATGAAAGTATGACATATTAAAAATATAAAATCTTCCAGTGCCACTTTTCAACGTTATTATTATATATGTGATTTATGTAATTGTCACTGGAATGAAATAAAATAAATTCAAACTGATAGATTTTTTTTTAATTTAAGTAATATTTCATAACCTTATTGTTTTATTGCATATTTATTGCACTTCTGAACTCAGTGTCTCTCTCTGTCTCCCTCCTGATTTGTGTTCCAGTCCAAGTTTTATTCTGTCCACGTTTGGCTTCACGACTGTGGCCTTTGTGACAGGATCACTGGCCCTGTGGGCCCCTGCCTTTTTATTCAGAGCGGGAGTCTTCACAGGAGAGAAGCAGCCATGTTTAAAAGCCCCCTGTGACAACTCTGACAGGTGTCAGCCCCTCACTCTCTCAAGATACACAACGTGACTTTGTCACACACTTCTGTGTTCTATTGACGTGTTTGTAGTCCTAAACCATTAGTGTGTTTGCACATGCTGCATTGTAAATATTCTTAAAAATTAAAAGCCTGCACTAATAATGTTCTTCTAATGTTTTTTACCATGCAGCCTGATTTTTGGCGTCGTCACAGTTGTGACGGGTATCCTGGGTGTAGCGAGTGGTGTGCAGCTGAGCAAGAAGCTGAGGACCAGAACCTCTCGAGCTGATCCGCTAGTCTGTGCTGCAGGACTCCTCCTCGCTGCTCCCTTTCTTTATCTGTCCATCATGTTTGCTCAGGCTAGCACTGTGGCCACATATGTACGTCACTCATTTTACTTCTCCTTTGACCCTTGATCCAAAAGCTTTCTTTTTTTCCAGGAAGTGTTTTCAGTGTTAGATTGACAGCAGTGTTGAATGTAGGGCAGTTTTATGCTGACCATCATCTTGCGTTCCCATCAGGTCTTTATTTTCCTGGGTGAGACGTTCCTGTCTATGAATTGGGCCATTGTTGCTGATATCCTTCTGGTGAATTCCCTTTTTCTCCAATACCAAGTCAAAAGAATAATGAAAAGATGATTTTATTTTATTATTCATTCGCCCTCGTGGTTTTGCCAAATTGTATGCTGTTGTTATTTCCTTAAAACACAAAAATAGACTATTCTGAAGAATCATTAAAGAGTTATTGCTGTTCAGTGTCCACAGAAAAGCACCATAAAGTAGTTAATACTGGGACACTATTATTAAAATCTTTAAAAGCAGTGCTTCTCATTCAAAGGGCTTCCAAGGGGCCCACATAATGACAAAACTATTTAATTTAAAACAATTTTTATGTTTATTCCAGTTTTTGTTCCTAAACAAGTCTAAAAACATGCAGCATTGTTGTAATTACCACAGGAAATGTCTTGGCTAATTTTGTCTTTTTATTAGACAGTGGGTGGCCTTCTTGTCAAAGAGGTCGAGAAACACTCTTATAATGCCATTTCATATATACAATGCTTTAGAAATGTCTTCTTTTGTGTCCCAGAAAAATAACAACAGCAAGTGTTTGGGGCAGCATGAGGCCTCTTTCTCCATGTTCTCATCTCTCTCTCTCTCTCTCTCTCTCTCTCTCAGTATGTTGTGATCCCCACACGGCGCTCCACAGCGGAAGCCTTTCAGATTGTACTCTCACACTTGCTGGGTGACGCTATTAGCCCTTACCTCATAGGAGTGGTACGTCAATCTTAAAATTGCACACAAAAAAAGTATTTTTAAAACACTTGTAGCATGTTGTGTGTTTTTTTGTTTTGTTTATTAAGGTGTCAGACTCGATAAAGAAATCAGACTCGTACATGTGGGAGTTTCGTTCACTTCAGATATCACTTCTGCTGTGCTCCTTTGTGGCCGTGGTGGGCGGAGCTTTCTTCCTGGCCACGGCTCTCTTCATCGATAAAGACCGGCATCTGGCAGAGGACTACGTACCCTCTGGTGAGTGCGGTCACTGATGACATCACAGTCTTATCTTAGAGGTCAATATTTTGTGGTCATTGCTACCCTCAACCAAGGACTTTTCTGGTCGACTAGAAGTCGTTAATTTTAAGCAGAAAGGCTGGAATACACTACATGACTTTTAAAATCTGAACAGATGTTTAAAACACGAGACATTTTACACTTATCAACTGTAAATAGTGACAAAGGAAAACTGGGCATCATGCAGCAGACTGACTCTGACTTTCCTCAGCTAGCGTCAACTTCTTCAAGAGGGTAAATTCGGGGCAAAAATCGCATTGTGTATTCCAGGCTTTAGTTGACTTATCGCATGTTTATTAATAAACCATTTAAATCATTATAAGCCTTTAATTGCCTACAAAGCCTAAAAAAGAGTCAAGCGCATGCATCGCACCAGCGGAAGCAATGATTATGAAGGTCTGAGGGAAAACAGTAAGGACGATACATTAATTAACGATTAGTTCGACTATTAGTGGGGCAACCCTAGAAATTTGTTACATATAAATATATTATTATAATATAGAAATTATATAAATATATTTATAAATCAAAATGTATATTGTGTATATATATTGTATTTTATTTTAGTTATTTTAATACTAAGTGCAAAATTTCTAAAACATTTAAGTACCATGTAATATTAATATTTTAGCTTTATTTCAATTTATTATAACAATGTTTTTAGTTTACGTCCAATATCCAGTTATTTATTTTTAATTCTAATTTTAAGAAGAAATATTGCTTGTTTTTGTTGTCTATGAGTGGCATATTGTGGCTTGCTATTATAAATGCTATAAATAAGTGTTTTTGAATTAATCATACATTTTCTACTAGTCTCATTAAGCAAAATGCTAACTGTTTGTTATAAATGAACTTGTCAATTTGTTGGTTTCGGCTAATTCTTTATATGTAATTCTCAGTCACTTTGTTTGTCAGGGTCATTACAGGTACTTTGGAAATCTAATATTCTGACATGTCTCTGTTTTTCAGATGACGCGCCGATTGTTGTTCCAAAGAGAGGGAGGTCCACTAAAGTACCAGTGTCAAGTGTTTTAATTTGAGATGACTCAAGGATTGTTCTCAGCATGGGGAACAACACTGGCCGAGAGCCAGTGTCATCAGCAGCCAATCCTGAAGCACTAATCAACGATTGGACTATCTCCACAATAGGGAGTTTTATAGTAATTTATTATGCTTCTATTTTTGTTGTATAACCTTAACACCGATATTGATTTGGGAACATTCTGAACTAACAAAGATACCAGGAAGGTCTTACGTCGGTTGACGTCCTGTGAGCCGCTGACCATTCTGTCTTCCACAGGGACGAGTCCTGGGGGCGGAGACAGAGGCACACGGGAACACATGAAACAATGGTTCTATATTCAGGACATTACTTTTAATTGAAACTCATCGTTTTAGTATTCATGTAAATTATATTTTAGATGGTTTTTATTGGAGGGAATATCAAGTGATTTTTTTCAGACTGATAGGTTAGCTCAAACCAAGTTACTCTCAAAATGCTGTTGTATTTGTTTTCCTCAAACCTGGACTGAGACTGATAACTAGCAGAATTAGACTAAGCTTGAGCAGCACTAAAGCTGGTCTGTGATCTGCCTTCAGTCTTTCCTCTTGTTTTAATGTTTTTTTCTTCTATGCTAACATGCCAGCTTTTAGTCTTTTAAAAAGTTCACAACACTAATGCTACCATGGCATGAATCGCATATTAATTCATTTGATTATATATCTTTTTATTGAAATAACATGGTTACATATATTTGTTGCAAGGGCCTGGTTGATGGCATGTTTAAATGTGTCATTTTTAACTGTAAGAAACTTTTTTTGTTTTTAAAGGAATGCAATTTGTAGTGCATTCCCTGCAGTTTTCCCTTGTTTTCTAGGCAATTGGTTTGGGTTAATTTGCAAATATTTCAGTCTAATCTTGTTTTGTAACTTTTTTTTAACATTAAATGAAAAATGTAATCTAATTTGTGTCTTTTAAATTATTTTTAATGCGTTGAAACATGCTTTAAGTCTATTACAGCACACTGGAATAATGGCGAGTATTTTCTCTCCGCCTCTTGCATGTTTGCGCTCTCTCTCTCTGCAGTGGCAAGAACCATGATCATAAAGTTCTTCAGTTGCTGTGGTTTCCTGTTCGTAGGTGGGATATAGAGATGCAAGTCTGTTTGGTAAATTTGCTGTGAAAATTAGTCTCGTGAATGAATTATGAAAACTGAAGCGTCTAAACCGAAACATGCATTGTCTTTGCAGTGGAACATTTCGGTGGAGTGCTTGTGACAATACGATGTACCAGGGTGTCATTCCTGTAATTTATGTTTGTGCAAGCTACAAGAACACCACAAAATGCCACAAGTGGGAGGCAAGATTGAGAAATTATGACTCATTGTCCGCCATAACGAAGCAACGATTTAGCACTTATAGTTCAAATCAGGCAAGGTTTTTAACATGCTTTATTAACTCCATCTCATGAAATAGAGAAACACCTGTGTTCTGTGAAACTAAGAAATATGAGGCATGAATTGTTGCCTTTTGAGACCTGTTGTTATTATTTGATTTTAAATATTGCAGTGTGGCACCATTAAAATATTATTTGTTCTAATGTGGTCAATGTAACTCAATGTCAATTTAACATACTGCTTTCTATAAGGTTTAAAGGAGGTTTTCCAGAAAACCATGCCTTAATGACTTTATCTTCTGAGGCTGCCGTCTGACAAACGCTAAAATTAAGGAAAAAATGCTTAAATCAAATCTGCATGGCGACAGAAAACTCAGCCTTTGGATATAAGAGATGAAACAAGAAGGGAGGTGAAATGAGCGAGAGATCAGCCAGTTACAGAGATGAGGTGAGGTATAAAAAAAAGATGCTGACTGGTGCAAGCGACGGAACAACGCTTTCTATGAGCCTATGAGGAGGCAGAGAGCAAGAGAGGCGAGGGAAGAAACCTAAAAGAGAAGTTCTTAGCGGCAAAGGCCCTGTAGATCAGGACACACCTCAGCAGCTCATATGAAATAGTAAGACGTAAGATCATTAACTTGAGCAGATGTGAGCATATTAGGCAACTGATGACTCGGATTGCATAAATTTGGTTGGGGGGTCAATTAAAGGGGAGAAACAGGAACAAGTATAGTGAGCTGTGAAGAAATGATGGCAACTTCGGCGTGATCCATTAAATAGGTGTGATCTGCAACGTGTGTGTACTGGTCGGCAGTTTGGTTGCAGGTTTCTGCTGAGCAGAGCGTGTGGTGCCTTGATTGACTTGATAGCTGCTACTGATACTGGTAAGCCTTTTGCTTTATTTTCTCTTCAACTGACAACTTTTCAGTGCTGATACAGAGAGGTTGAGTTTGAATACAGTGATACTTGTGTATATGTTTTTTGCCAATCACATAATGCAGTATATGATCAGTCGCTTGCAATCAGTGTCGATGACCTTTGGTTTTTTTATCTGGGAAAGTAACATGCCATGTAGCACCTTGGTTGACACAATTGGAGAAAGCTGTTAATTCATCAGGTATTTATCTTCCACAATTTTGGGTGCTGAATTCATATTAAGATGCTAAATGTTTCAAAACACATTGCCTTCTGCAATTCAGCAAACGTAACTTGTCGCCAAAAGATTGCCAATAGACTCTAAATAGCAATATGGCTGTAGTGTGATAAAGCCCAGAGGGTCAAGAGGTCTTCAACCACAAATGACACCATTATTATCACATTTACTGTCATTCATCTAGCCAGTTACAGTAACGTCTTGCCTTAATTTGTTCCCCACTCTCTTAATACTCCTACTAGAAAGCATGTGCTACCAATTTTCTTTTTTTTTGCATTTAAATGAGTCCTGTTTTGTTGGATGGGTTATTATAAAAGTGCATTGTAATTTGCTCTAGTGTCCATGATTAGATTTTCAAAATGGCTCTGTCATGCCGGTTGCTCAAGGCAGCTTTGCTTGTATTTAGTTTGGTTGAATTTAGGTAAGGCTGACATTTCCCTGCTTTTTCGGTTCTGGGTGGTAATTCTCTATAACTTGACATCTCTGGAATTAAGAGAGGCCCAGACCATAATGTGTCGTTTTTTTCTCATCTAACTGCAAAATACAGGAAATCCGTTTCCTGGCACTGAATGCAACCACAGACAGCCACACGCTCATGTGTGTAAAATCTTGCAAGGCAGGTGATGCTAAGTGAATTTTCGCAGATTGAGAATTTGCCTAATTTGTCAAGATGCTTCATCTGAAAAGCGCTGACCTCTCAGAGATTGTTGTATCTGTTAAAATGCACACAGCGATCCATGTTGAGGTAATCTGAGTTTATCTTTGAGTGTTATACATGATGTGTTAACGAGGGAGACTGCATTAATCTCAAGCAAGTAAAAAAATGCATGTCTGAACAACTACTGAGAAAAAGGAATTGATATAGCCTTTGTTCTGATGTTTATACTTAAGTGAAAACTGATAAGAAAAATACATAAGGGCGTTTCTTCAACTTTTTGTTAATGTTTTATCAAACTAAATGCATCATGTTTTATTATGTTTTCACATTAAAAAGGCTCTGAAATGTGTTTTGTAAACATACTTTTAAAATGTATGTTCTCCAGTTTTTTAATTCTATTTATTTTAACATTAAGCATCATCAACATTTGATGATTACATAGTACAAACTTTATTGCTATAAATAATGTTCTTAAAAACACGTTATTTAAATATTTTGTTATTTTCAGTCGAGCTTTAAATTTAAAAATATTTCCTTGTGCGTGTTAAGGATGCCTTAAATGCAAGCTAAGAAATGATCCTCAATAATGTTTGGCATTTCTATGGCAAAAAGATTTAAAATGCTATTTCCACCACAAAATGCTATCAACACAACACATCATTTAAGATACGATAGAAATGACATTAGAATTTAGGACATGAATGATTTGTCATCATAACTGGAAATCCACATGATTCTGGTTAAGAAAAGGATTACTGACATTTACAAATGACTACTCATCAAGATCTGCAAAGCAACGATAAAGTATCCGGAAAGCTGCAAGCTCTTTGAGAGATCTTAATGTCCATGGAGCAGAGCAGAGCTGTTCAGTTTCAAGAACAGAGTTTTAATGATAAGGAGTGATTGATCGTGAATAATGTTTTAAAGAGGTCATGGATAGAAGGTTGTCATCTGACTTTTGAAGTTTGCGAGACCAATACCTTTTTGCTAACATGGAGAAACAGAATACAGCAGCTCTGTTTTAGTTGCATAGTTAAAACAGGTCAACTTAAAAACCAAACCAAATGAGTTCAACAGACTTTTAACTTATGACTTCATATTTTTTACGGAATGTATGAAACACTCCCCAGGTTTAGACACACTGACCTAAAACCACGGATTCAGAAGAACGGTGTTAAGTGAGTCATAACAAAAATGAAAACTATAAGATAATATAAATGCAGCCAAGATTTCACTTCTTCTCAAAACCAGGTATGATCCAAAACCATCTAGCTACCGCCCCAGTTCTCTCATCATCGCCATGGTATTAACTCATAGAATAGAAAAGATCACACCATCTATAGCACCCTCGGATCAAACCGGATTCATTAAAGGTAGACTAGCAGCCACCGATACATGTAGACTATTCAACTTAATGTATTACTCCTCAATTACTCATACTCAGAAAAATCATTTGATAGGGTCAACTGGATTTTCCCGTTTTCCACATTAGAGAGGTTTGGTTTTGTGAAAGCAACCATTAATTGGATTAAAATATTATACACATCACCTTCAGCCACTGTGTTCAATAATGAACACATCACGTAGCTTCACATGGCACAGGGCTCCAGACAGGATGTGCACTCTCTCCCTCATTATTTATCATTTCTATTGAACCATTAGACGCAGCCATCCACCAATGCAGCTACAGGTGGTATTCAAACCTTTAACATACAGCACAAAATTAGTCTTTATGCAGATGACATATTACTTTATTCACAAGATCCTCCATCAAGAAACCATTAAACTTGTTGATTTATCTTCTCAGATCTCTGAATATTCATTCAGCAGGAGTAAATCATCTATCCTTTCATTATATCACTATAGCTGGGATGTGACCTCCCTCTGTGCACCAATCACATCACATATTTAGGCATTGATATTTCCCCCAGGCTGACTAGTCTTAATTTCACCACATTATTCACCTTCAAAGCAAGCACATAAATGATCACTATCCATTATGGGCAGAATATCAATAATCAAGTTGACTATACTCCCCTAAACTAAATTATCTATTCTCAGTGATCCCAACACAACACATCCTCACCTGGTTTAAATCTCTAGACACTACCACTACCAGACTTTACTGCACAAATAAGACCCCAATAATTCAGCTATCCACTCTACAGAAACCAAAAACACAAGGAGGATGCACTTCTTGGAAGCACCACATTTCTACCACTGAAATGTACAGCCTGGTGGAAATTTCACCCCTTGCACCATATTAATACACTCCTGTTTGGAATAATCCAGAGTGTAGATAATACGAAGCCACTTAACTTCCACACATGAGCAGAAAAGGGGCATCACACAACTCCTACATCGTCTATTCAATCAAACCTTCAGACCATTAATCTAGAACTCTCACCTTCAATCTCAGAGTTAAAGTTAGACAACATCTAAGGGTTTTCCACATACTAAATGGGAATCAGACCTATGCTCCTGATGCTGATTTCTGGCCCAGGTCTGTAAAAATATCTACTTGATGACAAAGAATTCCAACCTGCAACTCATACAGTATAAGGTACATTTAACAGGACAGAAATTGTTAAACATAACCAGTCAGTTACTCCTAGTGGCAACAGAAATCTATCCTCATGAACTGAATATCAAGAAGTTCCATATATATTACGTCCTAGCAAAATCAACTAACTGCTTATATCTCGATGGAAAGTCTATCCAGTTTATCTCATAGTAATACAGTAGAATCACACCCCTTCTGGTCGTCTCTCATTACCTTCCAAAGTCATAAATCTGTTAACCTTATTTGTCTGAGACCAATTACAACAACACATATTCACCTTACCTACTATTCATATGTAATTTGAATTATAATCTTTGATATTTTTGGGGAAGGGTGGAGGACAACATTGAGAAGATAACACTAAGAAAATGTTTTATATATACACTATATTACCAAAAGTATTCGCTCCCCTGCCTTTACTCATTCTATGAACTGAAGTGCCATCCCATTCCTAACTCATAGAATTCAATATGATGTCGGTCCACC
>JAUCNO010015957.1:0-22230 GCA_032353835.1 Enteromius viviparus | reverse complement strand
AAGCAAACACGTGCAAATAGAGAAAACACCAGTACATTAAGAAAACATTTTCATCAAGTTGACAATACAAGTGCTGCCAACCTCACAACACGTGCAGATGACGAAACGCACTACATATTGTGCGGAACACAATGGAAATGTTTCAAGGGAAACCAAAAAAGTTATGGACCCGCTACGATTTCGATGGGATAATTCTGCAAATTATTTTGACAATTAATGACGCACTACAGGTTTATTTTTTACTAACCTTGAAATTGTATTTAGGTAAGGATGTTAAATTAAGCCTATAAGTTAGCTGTCTTATATAATAATGTTTCACAGATACTGTAATTGTGGAGTTCGTCAGATTATTAGGCTAATAATATCCAAAAAACGTTATTCAAGAAATATACAAGAAATTATTCAAGCAGGGTGTTAAAATAAATAAGAAAAACAACAACTCAACAGCATAATATTAATTTCTCTATTGTGCACATACAGTATATCATAATTTTCACAACATATACAACTAAAGATAACATAAAGATTTATTTTATATAACTAATGCAAAGTAAAACATTTGCTGTTTATAGAGATTTAAAAATACACACAGGGAAATGCAAACACAGATCTTTTACTTAATGCAAACTTGCTAAATTCTATGCTAAATTATGCAGTTACAGTTATTTTATCCAATAATAAAAACATGCAGAATTTCATCAGTTTGACTGGTACAATTGTATAAACAGCAGTCAGAACAAAATCAACTTTTGTAAATGTACAGTATTGAACGCATAATTAAAAGAAGAACCGTTTCCTCCACGTTGTATCATGATGAATTTTTACACCGAGGTACGTCATCATTCATATGCAAGTTTTCCTTGCAGTAAATGCGAGCCATCTTGTGCATCAGGCCCATATTGCAGCTGGTCCGTCACTGTTCTGGTTCCCCTTGAAACATTTCCACTGTGGTCCGCACAATATGCAGTGTGTTTCTTATTTGCGCATATCCTGTGTGACTATAGCATCCCGGGATTATCAGAGATGTTTAAAACATTTTTATTACATTAAACATTTAATTTACTATTTTTATATTCTATACTATTTGTATAATCTTCTATTATATTAACTTGTTAGGGTTATATTTTTTTATAATTATTTCATATATTTATTCCCGGAGTATAGGTGTATCCCTTATTAACGTTTTGTATAGTTATTGCTAGTATAATTTATGATTGTAGACTGTTTATGCCCGTGCGTGATGATAAATAAGCGTATTGTGTTTTCATTTGCAAATAAAAATGCGTGAATGATTCATTCCTCAATGAAAAAGATGATTCAATGGCTGCACTAGCTTTTAGACTGTATTAATAATTATTAATGTGCAGAAATAAAATAAAATATATTTAATTCAAACCTTTAAACTGCATTTTAAATTCCAGTCGCCATAATCAAAGCTATATTAGGCTACATTGTATTACATATATTTGTATTATATATTGTTGAATATTATAAAGTCAGAATGTTATGTAAAAAGATGGAAAAAATATCTATAGGCTATAAATATAATAGGCTAAGAATAATGATGTTGACGATGATGCTGATAATTATTACGAAGACGACGAGTTAATGGACATTTAATGTAACATTTATTTATGATAAACTTAATATAAATGGTGTTTAGCCTACATTGCGAGCAGTAATTTATATAATAAAACAATAAATTATTTAATTCTTTATTTATATAACGCTTGTAACAAAACATAAAAAAATATGAAATATTTTTATAATACAATCATTATATTATAATAATTAATATGAATTCAAAATAAAATAATACCGAATCCATCTCTTATAATCCCAGGTTGCTGTGGTCA
The DNA here is from genome assembly GCA_032353835.1 of Enteromius viviparus. Classification (NCBI taxonomy): domain Eukaryota; kingdom Metazoa; phylum Chordata; class Actinopteri; order Cypriniformes; family Cyprinidae; genus Enteromius; species Enteromius viviparus. The sequence continues at coordinate 20,374 of JAUCNO010015957.1, read as the reverse complement.
CGTAGGTTAGTTAGTTTACTCAATACCGAGAAATGGATGTCCTCCCCTCACCATAGCATCTCCAAGCCACAACATAATATCACATCTCCACGAGTTAATATCTGGTTGCCACGACAAATCTAAGTGAACCGAAAACGTCCCCTCCCAGTCACCGTAGTTTCCTCTATTTACATGTGTTTTCTTAAGTTGCAGCGCTTTGAGCGCTTTCGGCCACCGTGTTAATATAAAAAACGCTCCATTTAATAACTGTGAGCTAATTTCAGTCAATTTTTTAATTTCAAGATTAATTGTTTGATTCGCTGAAAAAAAAAGTTGCGTTGTGTTTTTCATTCACTAAAAAGAACCGACTCATTCGAACGACCCATTCGGTATGCACGTGTGCTGTTCGTTTCTGATTCACCAAAAAGATTCGGCTCATAAGATTCATTCGTTCGGGAATCGTGCGTTGTATGTTTCGCGCTACGTATTCACTCGCGATGTTGTCGGGTACGGTTGTTCGTGCTAAACTACGACGTTAACGAACCGAACAGAATGCAACTCAAAAAATGAAACCGATGGTTCTCGGTTACCAGACCTATATTGGCCTACATTTCGGTGTAATTGTACATGTAAAGATGTTTACGAAACTCAAAAGAACTTCCAAACAAACACATCAACTGCCTGGGAAAGTAGATGAGTCAACGTCATGTGAAAGCAAAAAGCAAGAGATTATGATAAAAAGGTGAGACTTCAACCCAAAGTTTTTATTTGCTAATTGCTGGAACTGCGCCGAAGGTTTGAGAGGGGAAAAGCGTTTGGCCTACAGTAGAGATAATCAGAATCAGCCCATAATCTACTGCCAATATTTACATACACGCCACATGCCCTTCACATTAACTCTTTGAAGTGAGTGGGCTAGTAGAGCAGAGTTTGATGACTGAAAGTTGCAGGGAAAGTTGAAAGTTAGGAAAAAGGGCAATGAGTGTGGATATAGATTTATATGTGGGATTTGATAACAGCTGAAATATAAACAAAGATGAATGCTTTCAATTCAGAGTTCCAGACTTTTGGGGGCTTTTAAAAAATTTCCCGGCACAATGTTCCTTCCACAACTGATACTAGGACAATATGTGTGGCAGTGACCGAAGACTTTGTTTTGAATTCTTGTATGCTTTTAAAGACGAGCTCATAGTTATTGCTGGGATTTTTTTTTTAGCGCTTTCTTTATGAAAAAGTGATGCATGGTTTCAATTGTGGTATTTTATGATGTAAACAGTGACTGAAAAAAATCACTAAAGCTGGTAGTTTTAAAAGTACAGAAAATAAATTAACTGTGTCACACTAAGTGCAAGAGAATTTGTTTTTTACAGATGCATTGAAGTGAATAAAAGAAGAAAATGAGCCTTTCTCAGCATCACAGACGACATTTCTGCTAGGTAAGGAGAAATATATTTATTTATTCATGTGTAACCGATAGAATAGCTTTTTAAAAGAGGAGCATAAATGATAAAAAATGTCCATTCCATGTTTTTTTGCCTTTGTTTTTCTTTAAATAGTACATAAAATAAATAATTTATTCCAAAGCAGTCAGGTAAAGAATGGAGATATAAAATACAGTGGCTTTTGCATGTTAATAATGTTAGAGTTCTTTACTCTATGGTGCTAGCTTGACTAAATTCAGATGAAGGATGTGGGGTCTCCGTCTCGGCCTCTCAGTCTTGCACCTTGAGCAAGTGCTTCCAGTAAGTGTTTGCATAACTTTCAGTCCACTGAGTCACAGAGTTTGAGAGTCTGTTAGAGTGTTTCGTATGAGTTAGTACAGCATAAATAACTGCATCCAAAGGTCACACACACAAATACACACAAGCAATACACTCTGTGAAAGGTCTCTTCAGTTTATTCTGGGAGGTTGCAATGTCCAAATCCTCTACGTAGGTTTTGGTCCAACGTTTCCTTTTGCTAGAAAAGGTTTTGCCATTAAAAAAAAGTCCCATATTTTCCCTGGTGCCAATAACTTAAAAACAAATATGTGACAACAATCGGACTCAGTGAAAAGGAGTTCTCTTAGTTCCTTTACATAGTGCCTTCTCCAAACTGTCCACAAATTCCAAGTCTTTCCTCAGTGCAGTTAAATGTTCCCTTTGGGTGGGGTTGTAGCTACACGATAGGAATGGGGAGAAAGTGTGTGGCTGTGTTTTTTCTCCGGGTCTTTTTGGCTCTCATCGGCTTCCCGTTGGCCATCAGGCCCACAAACATGGGCTTCTTCCTGTTCCTCCACTCGGCCGAGGCGTAGGTGTTGTACCTGTTCTCCTCTATCCGCTCTATCAGCTTGCAGTCAACGCCAAAATCCTTCTGAAAGAAGAAGACATACTTGAGTCACTTTGAGATATCATATTTGGTCACGCGGTGCAGTTTGTTGATTTATTTCAAAAGAATGTAAACCATATCATTATTATAGTTAAGAAAAACATTTCATGAAATGGATATAATATTAAACTATGATATTGTATTACTATGCAATGTTGTTATAAGATATAATATGACATTTTGACACAATAAAAGAACCAATCGTTACATATTAATATAAAGAATATTGTTTTTCTTTTTTTCCAATGTTTTATTAGTACACTGTAAAAAAATTATTGCGCCAATTAGTTATCACAACTTAACCTTTTGAGTCAAGTTAACTTATCTGGATTGAACTTGTTGAGAACTCAAATATTTAAGTTTCCTTTCTGAACTCGATTACGATTAATTGCGATTAGTTGCATCCAAAATAAAAGTTTTTGTTGACATAATATATGTGTGTGTACTGTGTATATTTATTATATATATATATATATATATAAATACACAAACATGCAGTATATATTTTGAAAATATTTACATATTTTTTACATTTATATATACATGCATGTGTTTGTATTTTTATATATATATATATATATATATATATATATATAATTAATATGCACAGTACACACACACATATATTATGTAAACAGAAACTTTAAGTTTGGATGCAATAAATTGTGATTAATCACTTCACAACACTAATAATAAGATAAACTGTCCACAAATATCTTCACCATCTCTCCTCTTTTTCTTATTAAAATTGCTTCCACGACTTCCATGAGGAAAAAAATAATTTAATGAAATTAATATAATATTGTATATTATTTTAATTATTTTAAATACAATATATTGTTATAAATATTATAAATATAATATTAAAACATTAAAATTATTAATCTGTAAATCTGTTAGTTTTCCAAGCTTTTGTTTTTTAATTTTTGTTTTACTTTTTTTATTTTTTTTTTCCAGAATGAATATATTTTATATATGACCTGTATCCGCCACTCTTTCCTCTTGACTTACGGCGTCACCATAAGGATGATTTTTATTCTTCACTTCCACATTTTATTCTTTGACATCACAAAAAAAAAATTTTTTCCCCACCATAATATAAATAGCACGTTACTTTACTGATATTTCGGCAGACCCGAGGCACAGGTGATTGCATTTTAGGACTTTCCCTTCCCTGTTGATTTCACATTTGGGAAAAGAACGGCACTATTTTTGCCTGTTTCAGGTAACATTTGCCATTCATGAGAGCGGATGAATGAGAGGCGATGGGGCTGGAGAGAACTCTGAACAAAGAGTGAGCAGGGGATTGTATGGCTGGATTGTGAATGGAGGAGAACGCATGCATGGAGCAGTATTAGAGGAGAGACTACAGTGTAAGGAAGAGGGCCTTCTCGGCTTACTTTTTCAAAGATGACAGAACTCTTTTGCTCAAGCCGACTTTTGCTGGGGGATTATTTACAGGCAATGGAGTGGAACTGTCCTTTAAAACAACCCCGTGCTTTTTAAGTGCCTCGAGACATGAGAAATAGAGCAGGCTCTCTGACATCAAAGCCTCTGAGAGGGACCCGAGGGCTGACAGATCTTTCTGGAAGCTTGTAAAGAGCTGAATTTCTATAAATAGTTTAGAAATTCTGAATGTTGTTTAACAATTCCTGATAAGAATTCCCGTCTTCAGTTTGGATGGGATCACAAAACGTTATCATTATTTGTTGTGGAGTCCAGTCATTAACTATAATTAAAAGAGAAATGAAGAGAAATGATGCTCACCGCCCCGTAGACCACCCCTTTCTTGTTAATTGCAAGGTAGTAATTGCTTTGAATCCCCTTGATGGCAACGATGCCCACATCCACGGACTTGATTTCGAGTGTACCTAAAAAAACAAACATAAACGTATAATTTACGTAATGTCCACATTAAAACATTGCTGCTTTCAGAATTATGCAAATACTTATTTTACATTAAACAAGGTGCACTGTCGCATGAAACATGTAATTGCATAATGACATGGATTAAATGCAAGCCTAAAATGATAGAACAGGTAACAAATATCAACATGTATTATAGGTAAAACATCACATAAATGCCCTTCTTGAACTTTACCCACAATCCACCTCATAACCCCAGTGCAGTACAGTCAGAAATTCTCCCATGCAGGAGTACTTGTGTTCAAAATTGCTTGTTTATGCCATGAAAACTCATATTTTGCTATCTTTGTTGGAGTTTTCAGAGCTGAAAGGCATGCTGGCAGAGGTTTGTAGCCATTAGTGATTCAAGTTGTGGTAACCATTACTGTTTTGCCTTTTAAAAGGCAATTATGTAAACCCATAAAGCCATCACGCTTTAGATGGGATTAGTCCCAGACCAAAGCTTGTCCTAGTAGCAAACAGGGCTATATGATCCTATGTTGTTTGTGTATGGGGTTAAAAGAGCTTTTGCCTGCAGCTTTTGGCCTTTGATGAACACGAGCAACTCCGTTTACCTCCATGCTTAAGTCTATTCAGTGCTTTTGTCTGCAACTATTCAACAACACATCAAAAGTGTAAAAACATAACCTTCTAAAGCAAGTGAGCGGCAACTAGTTTAGAGTAATGAATGCTGGTCTACAGTAGCTAGTGATGGAACACAGTTATGTCGGTTGACTTGCTGAAGTCATTAAATTACATTGACTTAAAGATAGCTAAATGTCTAAGAACCACTCCACTTTTACTTTTGGACGGTCAGATATTGTAATCACAGAATCTATCCATCTTTTTCTTGATGTAAAAATGGGTGCAGCCATTTGTTGCTTTTATGGGTGTAGCTTCCGGTCCCATCCTCGTCCAGCAAAACAAAACTGTTGCTGCTTGATATTGAAAATTGGTATATCTTATCATGTATATTTGTTATTTTAATACCATTTACTGCACATTGTTATTCTCCTCGTTATTTACCCATAGCTTCTAACGAACTGGAGGCCTTCACCCATTGCTTATTTCTGCGTTGAAGAAAAAGGTGGATATACATTTTATTTTTCCATTGTTTTTGGAGACCTATAAATACAACCAATAAATACAACTCTAAAATAATTACATTTACTTTTTAGCAATTTTTAAATAGTTATTTATATTGCTAAATTTGATGATGCACCTATCACTGAGGTGTAAACTACTTCAAACATCCTAAGCCAGTGTTATTTTAGTATTATTTATAGCACTTTTAAATTAATTTTTTTATATTTAATTTTTTATATATTACTGTAATATGTGACCCTGGACCACAAAACCATAAGGGACTTTTTCTTTTTTTATTGAGATTTATACATCATCTGAAAGCTGGAAAAAGCTTTCCATTAATGTACTGTATAGTTTGATGGATCTTGAGTTACTATTCTAATGATATTTTGCATAAAAGAAAAATTTATCATTTTGACCAATACAATGTATTGTTGACTATCGCTACAAATACACTTGCAACTTAAGAGGTTTTGTGGTCCATGGTCACTGCATGGTCACTGTATACTGTATATAATAAAAAAAAGGGCTTTATATATCAGTCTGATGGCTCACTCCAGCAAAAACTAGCAGAACTATGTAAAAGCGTCAGTGTATGGGATGGTTTGTAAAAATGCCTGACATTGACATCTGAGTTTTGTGAAGCAGAGGAACTGAATCCACACCTGTGCATCAGGAGCACAAGCGCTGCTACAACAGTAGGATTAAGTGGATCTGAAGGTAGTTACTCCACATGAGCTCAGGTTGCAATCACCAAGAGAAGATGTAAGTAGACCTAGTCTTCTATCCCCTCTCCTCCCTTGCCTCAGGTTCATGAACAAGAGCAACAGAATAAAAGAAGGGGGCTCAAAGATGGGATCACAGACTTGGTAGGATTAAGAGAGAATAATCCATGATCAAAGAGTAATAGAGTGGACAAAAGCAAGGGAACGGCTGCCCAAAATGACATAAGCGCTTATAAATTTTAACCAGAAATCCCAAACACCTATCACCCATCCCTATGTGAGTGATGTCATGTCATGTGTGCAAACAACGTCTCATGTCCATAGAAAATTTGGTGGCTGCTCTTTAAAACATGCTATGTCAAAATAAAGCATGTCTGGCAGAAAGCACCTGTTTGCTTTTGGCTATTTGATGTGGTCTGTCAAACCAAAACACGCTGGAGTTTTTTTTTTTTTACGACTCCCTCACGAGTCTCCGGAGTGTTTCTCCTGTCTGCACTGAAGCTGAAATGCAGGTCTGCAACAAAAGGCTGGATTTACAAAACCAAAACATCTCTGAGGCATCTAAGCAACAGGTCTTCCTGCTTGCTTTCTTCTTCCACACCATAAACATTTAACATCTGCCTCTCTTTCATTTCAGATTTCTGCCAAATACCAGTTATTTAATGTGAGATTTGGCCTGAAAGTACAGAGAAATGTTTTAAGTGTCTGAAGCGCAGTAAGCTCTTGAGCATATATTATCTAATCAACATTTTTAAGACATTACCAAGAACAACAGCTGTGCGTGCAACAAGTCTGTTACAGTTTTATTTGGCTCATTAAACTTCGTATACTGCAGGCATGCAAGAGTTAAACCTCAACAAACCTCGACAGTAGTGGTTCACAAACTTAATCAGTAACTGCAGACCACCGAACACCTGAGAGAAACCCCCAACGACAAGAAAACTATAACAAGCAGTTTTGAACAGTTTAGTTTGAAAACAATCCTATAATTATTAATTAATCAGTTACTTAAAAATATAGAATCAATCAATCATCAAAGTAGCAGAAGCCCTGAGTCACAAATTTATATTTTTAAATAATTTTCAAGATGTTTAATGCTTAATTTATTTTTATTTCAGTTAATGCTTCAGAGTAAATTAATTTGATTTGCCATTTTATATTTTATTTCAGCTTTTTTTAAAAGACATATTATTTATGTTATGTGTGTTTTTATTATAAATGTAAAAACGTTATTTGTATTACTAATAAAGCTTCTACTATCAAGTATAATTTATATATATATATATATATATATATATATATACAGAAACATTTTAAAAAGATATATTTAATTTATGTATTATTTCTTTTATTTATCAGCAAGAATAATTTGCTGGTCACTTTGAATCTCTCTTACCGCACAGTTTGAGAACGACCACACCACAGACAGCAAAGTCTTGACTCATAAGAGTGTGATTACTTTTAAACAATTTTCCTGGCAGACCCAATGTTTTGTTACATCTATATCATGGCACTCCGGTATTCTGACAAACACAATTTCACTGCCTGCATTATTCAAAGCACTAGCCAAGGCATTCTCTTAAAAAAAAAAAAAAAAAGAATTTTCTTCTTTTCTTGCAGTGCAACCTAATCCTCCAAGTATTCTTGTTTTACTCCCCGTTAGGGCTCGGATTACAAAGACTTAAAAGCCTCGGCGCTTTAACAAGCCTGGCTCCACCTTACTCAAACCCTGCCGTGTGAGTGGCCATGTGTCTGTGACATTACACTGCCCATGGCCCGACGGTGGTCCAGAGAGCCCCACCAGTAGCCTAGTGTGACCTTCCCTCAGTAGACTTGGCTCTTGCCCCAGGCTCTGTAGGTGGCCATCCCCCCGCCCCTTCCCGCTTAAAGGCGTTCAATGTTTTCTTGGCAGAGTGACAAAACTCAGGTTATCGCATCTTGTGGTAATTACAAAAAACCCCACAACCTCTTATTTGTAGCCTCGTGCAGCCTGCATCACCACCAAAGCCTACGAGAGAGTGAAAGAGACCCCCATCCACTTCAAACATGTTTAAAAACAACAATTTTTATCAGGCAGACGGACTTTTCCCTAGCAGCGTTCAGATTGGATCGTTTCCAGACGTCAAAATAATAGTCTTACTTGCACTCGAGAACCCTCAACTGCTTGTCAGCTTTCCACACCGGTGCAAAGACGGAAAGAAGTCAAGTCATATATTATACCAGGGTGCTTAATTGTCCTGGGAACCTCGGACTGCCACGCCTCTGACACGCATGTCTTTTCAATTAACCCCCCGCCTTCAGGACCATAAAGGTAAAAGGGTCCCCATTAAAAGGCATCTTTGCTGCTGACCCGTCATTGGCTTGTGATGACAGTGACTTGGACCTTTGATCTGGGCTCCGCGGGCCCCTGGCTCCTGGGCTCAGGAAGATCAGTGAACGGGTCTGGGGGGGCCGTTCTTATTATCCCATCCTGGCTCTGCTGGAATACACTGCAAAAAATGATTCTTTTTTTCCCCCAGTATAAATATCTAAACATTTACTTGACAGGCAAAACGACTCAAAGTGAAAAAACTTGGGGTCAAAACAAGTTTATTCAAAGGGAAAACTAGTTTATTTTTCTTACCGCACTCGCCCTTTGCTCTTGTTTTATTCACCTAATATTGTGATATTAAATCCATAAATAAGAATATTCCAAAATTTTAAACTCAGACTGAGAAAGTTTGTTTGCAGCACCTCTGATTATTGTTTGTTGGATTGTATGGAGAAATGCAAATTTTTAATATTAAATGCTACAAAACAGAGCAGATGATGATAATTTGATGTTCTTGATAGTGTAAAAACAAAATCCATTTTTTTTTTAAATTGGTCTTTCAAGATGGTTTACAGAAAGCATATGTGGGCTCTGCAGACAGACTCGGAATAACAGCTATACTTTTTTTCAGGGCTGTGTTAAAAGCTTTGTGAAGAATGATGATTTTTCTTAAAACAGTTTTGTTCATTTTTTCAGCACCTCATAAGCAGGCTTTCATTGCTGATTTTCCTACTGAAATTTGCTAATAGAGCACCAACTCACTGGTTAAGAGAGATATGCAATCTGTTCTCTCTCACATCCACCAGTTTATCTTACAGTAACCCCATTGCACATCTGTCTTAAGGCCTCTAGAGTGGCAAGCAAAAGTAAAATGTTGCCGGTTTGGTTTACAACTGCAACTGAAAGTCTGCTACAGTGCACACAAGAAACAGTAACTCTTGTAGCGTGCGCGTGCAGTCTTCAGTCTTGTAGTGTGTGCTTGGCCTAAAGAAAAACATTGGATTTTGTTTAAAAAGCTTAAAGGGACTCATGATTTAAGGCCAGTGACTTGCCCTATGGATGATGTGTATTTGAATACATGATAACGTTACGGTTCTCAGGGGCATATGGTTCAAATGTACATGTCTTTAGTATGAGCTTAAAACACTAGAACTAGCTCTATTTCATATTACGTAACATGTCCTCGGACAGAAGTGAAAACAGTAGTGCTGTTCTCCCGCTATAAATCTACTAAGATGTGACTCATTGAAACAGCACATAAATAAGACATATTCACAGCCCCTATATAATGGGTTGTTTTGAGATTTACATTTACGCACAGATTATGTTTCACAGCAGGACAAAAACGTTTTTCGAACAACATGAGGGTTAACACTGACAGAACTTTTATTTTTGGATGAATTATCATTCTTAAACTCTTCACATATTTCATGTTATTCCAGACCACCAGAGCATGTTAAGTATCATGTTTTTGTTTGACTAACTGTCCAGGCATTTGTTAACCACCCTGCATGCTGTCAGAGGACTGAAGATTTTGTGCTCAACTAATTTTCGATGACAGACGGATTTGTACAGTGTTTGCATTGCCTGGGCAATGAAACCACTGAAACACTTTGCGCACATGCAACCGTGCATGCATCATCCCAAACACACACATAACATACCCAAACAACCTTCTGTGGCGGCAAACAGTTTCCAACCTCCTCTCAAATGGCAGAGCAAACACCCATCCTAATGCAAGACCACTCAAACTTCCTGCTCAATTCTTTGACCAGCCAAGATGCATCTCTGCTCACACTGGTCCTCGTCTCTCCTCAGTGCTTTGATGCGCCAACCGCCGCCATCTGTTCAAGCACACATCTCTTAGGAATTCCCCTTGGAGCTTGTGAGAAGATGTGTTTGATGAAAGCTTCACCCTGCTCTCGTTTGTCCTGTGCTGTAGCATATCAAACACTTAACAGATTTATAGGACACTGAAAGAGTTGTTCCCTCAATCTTTTCTGTTCAATGACTTGATAAACATAAAAAAGAACAACATATGTTTATCAGTTATCATAACTCCCTGTCTGCTTAATGATCATCTCAAAGCTTAGAGTTTTCTTGAAAACGATTCCAAAACAATTGTTGTCTCTCTGGTTCGTGGGCAAGTGTGCTTTTAGTCACCGTCTGTTGGCAATCAGACAGACCACAGCAGAAAATAGACAGTGCTGTTTCTCCCCAGATCATCTTATGGCACAAATGGTGCTCTGCTTTAGGTAATGGGGTCAGAGGTTAGGCATACATCTGGTCTTCCACTCCTCCAAGTTGAACTTTCAGAAGGGAAAAACTGGATGTATTAACTAGATGAAGATGTCGAGCTGCTGCTATGTGTGTTGTGGGTATAAGTCTTTAAAAATATGGACTTTTACATTTTACATGTTAAAATTATAAAAAAAAAAACTTATGGAACATGCTTTTTTTTAATCATGCTCTTTTAAGCATGAAGTACTATAACTACTTTCACAAGAACTATGGACATCTTATAAGTAAATATGTCAAAGCTATCAGCATGTTGCATTTTTGAGGGCTATGTATCTTGTGGTGATCTTTAAAATGTCTTGTAAAAACCAGCTCTGTTATTTATGAATCAGAAAGGAGAAAGTCTATGAGGATGTCAAGGTCATAGAGAATGAAACACTGACACCAACCTTTTGCACATCAGCTCAATCCTCATAAGTCATTTTTATTACTTGTGTGGTTGGGATTTCCCACGGGAGCTATAAACGGGCACCGTAACCACAGAAAGCACACATGCACAGACTTCTGAAGAGTGCCATCCATGTGGCCAGAACCGGCAACATGTCATTTAAATTCACACATTGCACATGTTGATTCACACCAGTGAGTCATCTTACAACTACATTTAAGGAGATAACTAAATAAACTGATGTTATGATGAACATGCACACATATAGATTATAAATCTGTGATCAGATATCATATGAAAATTATTACTAACTAGTAATCAGCGTCAAAATGTGTCAAGAAGTAAGAAAGTAAAATATGCATTGTTATGAATGTTAGAATTTAGATTATATTTAAATGATATTATAATATATCTGCTCAGCTTGCATGCAGAAGTCCCACATAATTGATTAAATACAAGTTTATTTTTAATGGCATTTTTAAATACTAGGGACATTTTGGCATAATCATGCCCTACTAACTAGCATCAGTTGATTGTTTTCCATTTTGTCTCAGCAGACACGCTGAGAGCTGCTTGCAGTTATCTTGTTATTGTTTCTGATGAAAGATTTAATGTCACACCAGGCCCTGTAAAGTCATAACAACAATGCAGAGCAACGCTGCCCAGCAGGCTGTCTCCTTCCACACTAGTTTCTGAGAAACACTTGACAGAATAGGCGTATTCATCTTTCTTTCTCATTAAAATGGCAAAACAACTTTTATAAAAGGTAAACCGACAGAAGCTGATGGAACAAAAGAGGAAAGACAAGTTATGAACATTAACATTCGTTCAGCAAACAAAAGCAAGGGTTTGTTTGCTATATAGTTGATAAGGTTCAGCCTAACGCATACAAAGAAACTCAACACCTGAGTAATTTATATTCTCTCATGAAGAAAAACAGCCTTCGAGTGTGCCACTATGACCAAAGCTAATGGAGTTTGGCCTGGAAACACCTCATTTGACCAGCAATAATCTGTATTCTTAATTGAGCCCTATTAGATTAAACTGACCCCAAATGGAGTGAGAGACGTATAATGACCGCTGGCCTGACCCTTGTTTGATCTGCTGCCCAAGAGCTGACACAAAGATTGGAAAGACCCCTGCACTTTAGACCTTACGATTCAACCAGTAGTTGAACTCTGATTGGACAAATCCTCTCAATCAAAGCTGTCAAAGACTAATGATCCTCATTAACAATTTCCTCTGGCCATGCCAGCACCAGAGGTCTTTGCGCTCTTGTTGCCGATACTGACATTTTCATCAGCGCCGTGTGATAAACACAAAACAATTGCGCTGGAGAAAGAGCAGGCAAACAAGATCAAAACAGGAAAGGAAAGATTAAACTCGGGCCAGTCCGTGTGAGAGCTTTTGCATCACAGTGAGTTTGTTGTTAGGCTCGCTCAATACATCGAGGACAGCTCAGAGTTCCAGCACGGGGTGCCGTTTCCAAAAATGTCTTGGGGGAGACACAATGTGACAAAAGTGATACTGAGCTGATGGATTCTGAAAGGAAATCAAACAATATGGGTGGGATAGGATTTCAAGCTGCACATAGACAGGTCTTTTGTGGACTTGATAACTAAAGAAGGCTGGACTTGAGAACTCAAACATGGACAAAGAGTCTCTCTGACTGGGAGTTTGAATCTGGGAAATGTAACAATCTATCATACTTAGGCTCTCTGCAAATATTTTTCCACATCAAATATGCAAAACAAATATTGGCCCACTCATAAAATACGGGCTTTTGATTTACTGCAAGTGTTTACGGGGGTGTAAATGTAAATTGTGCATCAAGATGTGACATTTTATATGTGCCTTGCTGGTAAATAGGCTACATTAATGTCTCATTAAAATAAAATAAATAATTTCTTGTACTTTGCTCTTTTCCACAAGTATATTCTGTAACTACTGGCCTTGAGTTCATTAGACCGTTAATTTTAACATAATGCGAATGTGCTTTTCATAAACATTAAACGTTGAAGTTAAAATATATATTAAATATAGTTGAGTTTGACAGCTCAGATCTGTGCACGGTCTTTTCCTTCTTGATAAAATTCAGCTCTATTCAAACACTGTGCCTTCAAACGCAAAGATAATTGTCCACATGACGTCAGTCTATATACAGTAACACGCCATGCCGTTCATGGGAATATTCTTTTTGTTAACTCGAGAGAAATATTATACCGCGAAGGGACTGGTTCCTTTTAAAATGCCAGTGGCTCCAAGTGGAGAAAAATCATTTGAGGATGTTTTGATGTTTCAAGTACATGATGATACATAACATAGCAAGCCACTCATTTCTGCCCTTTTTACGGGCATTTGCGGCAACAACAATGGTCTCTGATTACAGAATAAATCAAGCAAACGTGCTTGTCGTAAACGTCGCACACTAACATTTCACCGTGCCGCAGCGAGGGATGCAGGGAGCACTGCTGCTACCTTGTGGGCACCTGAGGCCCTTCGAATTATAGCACCCGCAAAAAAGCGCAGGGAAAGCGGAGGGATGGCAGAGGTCCAATCTGTTTTGGAGAAATGATCCATTCACCAACAAGTGGTTCCCCTCTGCTATGCCTCCCGCAGACATTCCAGGCCATATCCACACTTCAGAAACATCAGCACTGAAACAAGAAGTGAATCCCCGCTGAAACTCAATGCATCTGGCCGGAAAATTATTACCAGTGTGCTTCATGCCTAAGGGTCATTGTGGGAGCTAAGAAGGACAGTGCAATTTTTTACATTGGTAAGCGAGTGGCGGGAATCTTTTAATGTATAGAGTTTACTGGCATAGGGACAACTGGGCCAAAAATATGCAATGCGATATGTATATGTTTTAATTTTTTGTATTTAATTTACAATTATTTATTTGTTTCCAAACCTGCATTAATAAATACAGCTGTAAACATCTAACGTCGACAACACTGGACCTAACAGTGTCCAGCTTTCTGGACAAACTCTTTGATGGTAGTTGAAAGACTTCCAGAACTCTTCAAGTCTTGGATTTATTAAGAGACTTTCTGTGCAACACATTTAAGAGGCAGTTCGGCTAATTGAAATACCCACAGCCATGTCTTGCGGAGTTCCAGCACACCCTAGTCTAAAAAAGCCGAGCAGCATGCACATGGGACCCATATGTCAAAGCCTTTTTTATTAACGGCAATGTGTGTGCAATCTACTAACGAAAAAGTGCAGAGGGAGAATTAGAAGTGTGGTGGCCAGGTGCTTTGAGCTCCCTGCCGGGTGTCTGGACATGCCGCGAACTGTAAAATTAAAATTCTTCTGATTATTCGTAAAATGAACACGATAACAAGAGAACAGAAAAAAGAAACACCTGACGTGCTAGAAATTAATAAAAATCATAAAAGTAAGGCATTTGACGAGAGTTACTGCAGCAGTAATAAAGATAAGTGATGGGCTGTGTGATGTTCGAGAGTAACTTCCAATGGTCTGTGCATTTTACAAAAAGAAAAGGGTCCCCTGGTAATTTCAAATTGGTTCCAGGAAACCTGCTCCAAATAAATCTGCACTCTGAAACCTAAGGACCAATATTAGAGCTGACTACCTTTTTAGAGCAACGCGTGCAAGCTCCACACACAGCAGCTCGCTCCCACCAACATCAGGTAAGGTTTATATTATCTGCTGGATGTTTGAGTGCAAAATCAAAGGAGGCAGGAAATAAGCAGTGCCATTTCTTCTATGGGACCCACATGTGAAAGGAAAGAGGAGAAAAAAACGGGCGTTACTCACTGTATGGATCGTCCTTGCTTTTGGTGCCGTTGACTTTTCCGTTCTTATCGATCCTGAGAAAGAACTTCTGGTAGGAGAAGAGTTTCCTCTTGCGCACGTCCCCCGTGAGGTGGTTGTAGCTGCGCACATGCCGCCCCACCACGGCAGACGATGAGGAGTTGGCGCCCCTCGGGGCACGTTCAGCCCTGTGGGTGTCATGGCAGGCCACAGGCAGAGCCAAACACAGGAGCAGGAGCAGCAGCGGCAGGGAAAGACAGGACAGACGGAACCAGGCTGAGGCACCCTTAGTCACTTTCCATTTGCACATTGTCCTGGAGCTCGGAAGACTGGGAAGAGCCTCACAGAAAGGTACATGCTGAAGAGCTGGCCGGGAGAAAGGGTGATACCAGGAGGTGAAGCCCAGTGAAGCGGTAGCGTCTGGTTGTGCTGCTCAGACTGGATCCGGTTCTCCTCGTGTCCAGAAGGAATGTGTCAACATCCATAACTCAAAACACCTCAGCGGGGAACTGCTTCACCTCCTCCTGCTCTCTCCCACGTACAATCCAGTCAAGAACCCCTGCTCTGTTGGGACGAGGGGGAAAACGAGGACAGGAAAATGTTCTGGAGAAGAATAGCAAAACGACCCGAATGCAACAGGCCAGCGAATCTGTTCTTGATGAAACGAGAGGAATCCACAGTAGGAAAAAAAAACTGTAATCCCCGCTGTGTCCAGCTCTCTCAGTGTCCCTCTGATTAAGAGTGGGTTTCCTTTCTGCTCACCACTGAAGTGCTGAGAGGATCCTGAGGTGGAGCAGACTGAGCTCTGACACTCCTCTCACCTTATTTATTTGGTTCAGGGCCCCAGATGTAATCTCTTTAGCTAATAGGGAGACTATGAAAAGCAGTCGGCTTTGAAGATCCGCATGTGCGCGTGCATGTTTTGCTTGCATGTGTGCGTCAGAATGAGAGGCGACGAGGGGCATTTTTCCTCGCCCCTCTCCTATCTGTTTCACTCCGTTTCTCCCAATTGCCTCACCCACTCTCAGTGTCTCCCTCTCTCTCACTGCCCCTCCCACCCCGTTCCCTCCCATCTGGGCTGGGAGCCCCATGCGTCGGCCCATACAGGTCTCTTACGGCTAACTGCTGCAGCTTCCCCCCCACCCACCCACCCATGGCATGTGAGTCTTATCAGAGACACCTGGAGCTGATTGCCGCTTTTCCCCTCATTTACCGCCGTCCTCATCAGTCTTTTGTCCTACTGTAGGAACAACAAGACTCAGATGTACCTGAACTGTTTGTACCTTCAATACACATTCAGAATCAGTTTACAGCAGCCTAATAAAGTCTTACAGCCATTAAACTACATTTAATGGGCATTTACGGACAACGAAAAGAGACATCAGTGCTGTTGTGGGATCGAGCGCACCCTTAAAACAATCTTTATCTTGAGACTGGTTCGTGTGTTGTTTAATTTCCTTTTCATATTGTCCAACAGAATCCGTATCTCCGCTTTTCTCCTTGTTAGACATCCCTCTGTTTTTCAGAGCCAAATTCAACTTCTGCCAAGTAAATATCATTCATATCATATTTGGGCACATCTTAAGTCCTAAATTCCTACCTGTATCGCAGCCGAGAGCCAAGTCAGTTAGTACTTTAAACAAGCACATTAATGTGAATTATGTGAGGAGGTGTCCTGAAGAAAAAAGTTTATTTATTGAAATTCTCTGGTCATCTTGCGTAACCATATCATGACCAAAGCAAGGAAGTCGACCACTAACCGGGGGAGACATTTACTCATTACGGGTGGGGGGAAGGGCTGCAAAAAGAAAAGAAAAAAAGAGGGAAAAGAAACATGTGTTAGTGCAACTAAACTGTGCTCCAGGCATTTGAATGCATTTATAAAATAATATAATGTCAGGAAGTTTTGTTAACAAACATGTCCAATGCACCCAGAGAAACAATTAAACCTTTGCCAATTTCATTTATAGTTTACTGAGTACCTCGTATTGTTTAGCACAAAGCATTGCTTAGTAAATCATTGTGGTTATTTTCTATAGCACACAAGTTCAAAGTACTGTTTCTGACATTTTCATCATTGCAAAGATGTGGGATGCTGCGTCTGGGGTTGAAACAAAACTTCACTGGCACTGGTTCCCTCTAGTGAGACAAACTTTAACAACAGGAGAAAACCCGAAAACCTAGACTAATCCTCTCAAAAGCTCATGTTTGAAGATGAATGGCTGTTTTCAATCTAAGGTGTCTTTCCTCTTCCCATAACCCTCATGAGCTTCATCTACCTAGTGCTGGTCTAACACCCGGGGTCTTCAGAAGTGTTGGTTCAGCACTTAATCTCACGTCTCCCTGCAAACACCTTGGTCTTATCACACACTTCCTCTGTCAGACATTTCCTGCCAGCAATAGGGACAAGGAACCAATCATGAGAATGGGATCTCTGGGAACTCTGATTATTACAACACACTTAATTGATTTTTAAAGAGGAACTCAGTGTTCTTCTGGTTTCTAGTGAATGTGGGACCACTCTAGAACAACTGATAGATGATAAAAGTTTATAGGGTTTATACGTTTGTATAAAAGTTTTTGATAAATGTATGTTCTAATATTTTGCTGTTAAAACACATGAATGCCTGTTAAATATATCTCGAAATTATTATCAGCATTGTTTTCTATTTTCTAATACACCAAATAATTTTCTTTTCTTTTCTTCAAATATTTTTTATTTTCGTATTTTATAATTATTCTTTTCCTGGGATATTACCATCATCATTATTTGCTATTATCTAATACACCAAATAATGAACGTAGTTCCTCAAATATTATTATCAGTATTTGCATTATTCTCAATTTTCTAATCAACTAAATAACGTGTTTATTTTACTTCAAAATTTTACTGTAATTTTAAATTTGAAAAGTATGTATTCCCTATGATATTATCAATATTATTTGCATTATTTTCCTATTTCCTAATACACCAAATTTGTTTTCATGTTTTTTTCTTCTTCTTTTAAATACTGAGATTATTTTTACAGTTATGCATCTCATGGGATACACTACATATTAAGACATTTATTATTATTAATAAGAATAAATAAATAAATGTTATTTTATATAAATAAGAGTTAATTAATTAATATTTTTTTTACATGCAAAAGTACAATTAACAAAAATAAAAGCAAGAAAACACACATAATACACATGCAGCACTTTTGGATCAATCCTAGAAAATTCACAGCAAGCTAGAACAACAACTGCAAGTACAGTTTGAAAGTGTTTCCATAAAAACTGGCATGTCCTATGAATTTTTATTTGATTCATGGATTATATTTTGATTTTACATTTTGGGGAAAAAGTGTCAATAAAAATCTGCTGACCAAATTTTCCTTTATTGTCCTCTCAAATAATCATTATCATATTAAAGCAGAGACTCTGGGGCTACAGACTGCCATTCACAGAGATAACCTATCTATGGAGGGATTTGTGAAAGGAGCGAATATGAGACAGCCAGAGGATTTTTCCCAGCCAGCCTCTGCCACTGAATGTCCTGCAGTGTTTCTCATTGTTTGCTGCCTCATAAGAGATAGCCAAGAGAGCCTGAGAAAACTAAAAAACAGCACTATTTAACGGAATTCAATCTGTCCCAATAGATTTGAATCGCTAACTTACATGTCTGAGTGTAGATTCTATCTGGCTAATGAGGGGCCTGAATCCTTCTCTGTTACTTCAAAGGGGGTGAAATTCTACCTTTCTTGCAGCGAGGACCTTTGCCTGGGCTCTCTCTCTCTCTCTCTCTATCAGGTGTGTCCCTGTGCAAGCTAAAAGAGAGGGTTTCAGGCAGAGAACTTCCAAAGGACTGTTTGTTCCTAAGTTCTATGTTGAAAGCTAAATATGGGTAAATATACTGGCCAGTTTCAAAGCCTACATTTATCTTGCTCTCATTTAATCCAAGATTTTCTTAATGATTAATTTACAAGCCAACCACAATATTTAAGAGGAAACTCCAATACAGCTCCTGCATTTTTATGCAGGAATGGCATTGGGCCCCTAAGCTTGCTAGCAATAAGGCAATTCGGTATACTAGCATGCACTACAAAAAGTCTGTGCAATTCACATCTGCAACAAGTAACGGCAACACAATGGGAAGTGTTTAACACCTCTGACAGCCTTCAATGTGAGAGTAATTTCCCCTTATTTCAGGACATTTTTCTGCTTTCTAAAAAAAGGAAACATTTTTTTTTTTTTTTATGTGCTTCGCTACTGAATGCACAGCAACTTCATATTTGTCTAAAGTAGTGATTTTATGAACACAATGCATTTGATTTGACACTTTTCTAAATCAGTGAGCATTAAAAGTTACTGCAAGGACTTTAACATGAAAGATCAAGATCCTTAATTGTCATTGTGACATTGACCTCTGGGCATTTGAACCTGTGACCTGCCACAATCTCCAAGCTCATTCAATAGCACTAAGTGATCAGCACCTCCAAGACAAAGACTCCAGCTGCCTGGTGTTGAAATATGCATTAGGTAAGTGTTCACTAATGGTAAATAATGCATTGGTTAGATTAGTTCCAGTTTCAGGGAAAGCGAAGCGGGATGAATAAATGATAACACAATCTACCTGAATCGCTCTAGCGGCAGCCCACGGGTGTAAGGTCCTTGGAGCTGGACAATGCAATGCTTAAGAAAATGCTACAGTACGGTGAGGGGAAAAAAGTTTAAAAGGATAGCGGTTTTGTTCAAGTAGGGTCTTAAAAACATCTCATTTCAAATTATCATCTTTCTTGAAGTAACGAGTTGTACCTGTATATTCTCATAAAGCCCCTCAGGGGTTTTCGTTCAGAAATGAATCTTTCGGTTGGCCTCAGGTGTCAGTAGGACGTTTTATCAGGTGTTTTAACTCTCAGTGAAAGATATGAAGTGTATGGAAAGGAAGTGAGGAAATGAGGCCCAGGTGGCTTTTAGTAGGAGGAGACTACAGACCAAAATATTCCCAGGCCCTTTAGGACAAAGCAAATCCGACTGAGACTGATAAACTCAAAAGAGTGTAAGTGAATTTAGATTCTTTATCTTCTTTTTAAAGTCTTGCAAATGGGTTTTTGCTTCTAGCATGTATAACTGATGTTTCTGAAATACTGTTGTCGGAGGAGGGTGAGCAAGCCACAGTCATCCAGAGGTCACAAAAAGTAGAGCCAATTAATGACACGGGCGGCTAATCGGCGGGATGACACCAGAAGTACCTTTGCCCTCCCCAAGCAGGAGGTGGAGGTTGAATGTCACACTTGAACTGGTGTCAGTGTGTGCAGGATCACTCTATCAATGACTGCCTCAGGTTACTGAGCATTACTACAGACAGAAACATATGTTCTTACCTTTGTACTGAACCAAACACACGCACACACACAAACAAACTTTGGAACTCCATGAATTGGTTGTTAAAAATACATATGAATAATAATTATATACACACACACACACACACACACACACGTGTTGGTTTTTGTGATTTATGAGGACTCTCCATAGGTGTAATGGTTT
>JAUCNO010015928.1:0-22246 GCA_032353835.1 Enteromius viviparus | reverse complement strand
CAGAGATATCAACATATGAGATACACTCTCAGTTAGATCGTCTGAAGACGAGTTCTTAGATACCAAGCATGACCTGTTTTGATCTGATGAAGTGGAATAAGCGGATGATCTATCCAAAACATGCACAAAATAACATAACATACACAAAATGATATGCATGGGCAATAATACAATAGACATTGACCTGAAGGATATGTATTCACTCAAAGGAAGTTTTCCTGTGAATTAATTTAGGGAAAATGTCCATTGTCTTTAAAAAGGGAGACAGTTGCTCTGTTCCACTTGCATTCCTTTAATTCCTCACTGATCTTATCAGTTGAGTTGCCATGGAAATGGAAGACCTGGTCTTCCCCTGCTGGAGTGGTCAGTCGGGGGATGTCTCCAATGTGAGTTGCCTCTTGAGTTGTTGAAAGCGGCATTAAAGGTTGTTAATATTTGTTAAATGTAACAAATAGTTTGTACTTGATTGGACCAAACGCTACAGTGATAATAGCAGGATTTGCTAATGTTACCATACATCTATCGGTCAAATGCAGTTGTCTATGTATTCCTGCCATATGAGTGAAACTTAATTCCATAATTATGACAAAACAGTTATTGGCTCTGAGTTTGAGGTTCATAAGAACAATGATGAATGAAACATGAGAGATGCAAGTCTGCACTATGTCATTCTATAATTTATGTTACACAGACACACACAAATGAACATCAGGGATTTGCATTTGAGGTTTACTAGATAAATGCAGAGTTAGTCATACAACAGTATGTGGGAGTTTCTTCAACTGCAAGCACTTTAATGTCCCAGGGGTTGATTTTTATTCAAACTAACAGATTTTGTTTCTCTCTCTCTCTCTCTCTCTCTCTCTCTCTCTCTCTCTCTCTGTGTTATAGAAATGTCACATTAAAATGATCTTGGAAAGTTTAACACCTAACTTTTTATATTTTATGAATAGATAGTTTTGTATAGATAGCCACTAGTTTTGTGCCACAAAACTAGACTTTAAATCTGGGAGTATAGACAAAAATAAGAAAAAAACATTTTTCAAATATATATATATATATATATATATATATATATATATACAGTATATATATGTGTGTCATAATTATATAAATATATATATATATCTATGTCTTAATGTTAAAACGCAAGACCTAATATTTAATGCTCTTTAACTAATTGCTGAAAGTGAATTTGTTTGAATGTTATAGCTGGTAAATCAACTTCATGGAGATGGACAGCGTTGGGATTTTGCTCAGGCCAGCCGTGGCACAGGACTGACCTTTGTTTTGGTGAGCACTTCACATAAAGCCACATCTCTCAGTGCATTTAGGCTAAATTGTGTTGAGCGCCGTTTGTGTCACATTTAAAATGTTAACGGTACAGAATGTCATTTGCAAAATCGGGGCGTTTGCTCCAGAAAATTAATTCGGCTTACCCCCGGATCTGGGCTTCTGTCTCCAGGCCAGTATTATGCTACCCTTTTCACAAAGAGTAATATTTAATGAATAAGACTATTAATAACGGCAGGGTCTCGGGGGGATGTTTCTTGGTAACGGATAGGCGCAGACAAGATTACGTATGGGAGAGGGCATTGTTAAGGTTTGGATTCTTTCATGCATCCTCAGAGGGAAGACGCGCTGGTTTTTTTTTTGGTGGTACAATGCGGTCCTGCAGCTCCATGTTTTTATATTCTCCCATAACAAATATTTTTTTGCTCCGATATTGTTGCTCTCAGTGTTTTTTAAATCACTGCGTTATGGCAGGTGCTCTGCAAAATGTAATGCCATCTCTCATCTTAGTGCGCAGTCGTTTGTCTTATAGGTTTGTGTGTTTGAAAGAGAGAGTGACTCCAAGAGAGGGAATAATAGAGAGAGAGAGGAGGAGAAAGAGAGCGAGCGAAAGATTATGAGACTGTATGTATTGTACACCCTAGTCTTTTATTATGTCTATGAGCACATGTCTGCCAGCATGCATTTCCATGTGTTTGTTCATCTGTGTCTGGATGACGATAATAATGATCACGTGACTCAACTTAATGTCCCATGAAAATAGCAGAGAGCAGTTTAATTATAGACTACAGAAGAAATGAAGCCAGTAAACTTGTTTTTTCTCCTCATGTATATATTATTTATTTTCCATCCACTTTGTTTATTTATTCTCTTGGAAGCAGAGAATCTGTATCATAGATAGTCAAATTCAGATGCCCCAAAAAGTGCATCCTGCTTGGTCGAGCAATTCAGTTGTTGTTAAATAGTAAAGTATTTGAAAACATGTAGCATACATAAACTAAACCTAACACAAGATAGATAAAAATCTTAACAAAAATACATAATCAAACGAATCAAAACAAACAATAGTCTGGCATACAAATACTTCATCGACTAAAACAAATCAAACAGCAGTCTAACAAATAAATACATAATTTAACAAAGCAAAAAACAAAACAAAAACATCTAACAAACATAATAAAATAAAACAATCAACAAGCTTACAAAAATACATAATAAAATTAAGCAAAAAAGGCAAACAAATGTCTATAATAAAAAGAAATATGAATAGAAACAAAACAAATAGTCTAACGAGGGCATTATCAAACATAACAAAACAAACAATCAAACAAGCAAATATACTCAGATGAAACAAAACGAAAACAAACAAAAACAAATTAAGCAAAAACAAAGTACAATAATCTAACGAACAAAAACACAGTCAGATGAAACAAAAAAAAAGTCAATAACAACGTTATACATGAATGAATCAAAAGAAAAGTGTATTCTAACAAATATGTGTAACGAAATTAAATCGAAATCTAACAAACAAGTACATTAAAATGAAACTAAACAAAAACAAACAGCAGCACGAATACATAATAAAGCAAAAAACAAAACGCAACAAACAAACATGTAGATAAACATTAAACCTTTATGTTATATATTTACCCCTCAAAAAAACCTCTCATTGTTTATAGGCTCATCTGGATAGTTTTATTAAAAAATTCTAATATTGAATGCAATATTTAGCTCAAAAGATAGGGGAAAGATGCAGTCAGTGTGCTAAATACATTTCAGGGTGGCCAATTTTAGCAGGTACTCTAAGCAGGTACAAATCCTAGTAAACAACTATTCTTTCTGGCTTATAGTCGTCCCTCTCTCTTTCAAGAGGGGTTGAGATCATTTTCTCCATTTTAATTTTCTGCTTCACAATTGATTTTGATAAGCATCTGATTGTAAGCAGCGACCGCAATGAGCAACATTAGAACGTCCGTGTCCATGAACATCCGTCATTTGGCCATCGCAAGCATTACAAACACCATTGACTGTCTAGACATACAGGAAACGTTGGCATGCGTGCCTCTGTATTTTTAGACCGGTTAGAGTTGGAGTGTCCTGTTTAGTCACAGTGCCGACTGCTGACCCCTGCGTGTCCTTCACACAAAAGTGAAGACCACCTTATAATTGCAGCGGGCGGCAGCTTAAAACTGCCAAATCATAAAACCCAGAAGAGATCCAGTGAATTACGAGAAAATATGGCCTTCCTTTACAGCGAGGGCTGTGAATGAAGCCATTAAATTATGAGCAGTTTTTATGATGGGCCATTCAAGGGGGATGCTTGTATATTGATGGTTCACAGGCTGTATCCCTCTTCCCCTTGTGCTAGGGAAGAGCTGACTAGAGGCCCCTGTGTAACTATTTTTCATGCATTTAATATATTAATTATCCGGTAAATGTTCCCCAGGCAGTGCTTGGGATACTGGAGAGTGACAGCTTTTCGATGAAGCTCCCCCACCAGCCCATCATGCAGCAGTGTATTACGTGGGAAAGGTCGGCTTGGGGTTAATGTAACTTTTTATTTGCTGATTTTTCATAGGCTGGGAGGGAAGTGAGGAGCAAGGCTAGTTTAGTAAAAGGAGAAAGAGAGGGAAAGGAACTATAAATGCTGTGGTCCGAGATATCAGCTTTGCATCATGTTGTGTTTGAACTGTTTTTCCAGAAAAACACAGCCATGGCATCTTTTGGCAAACTATCACCAAAAATGAAAGTACCTATTATAGGCAAAAGAAAGAGAGGGAAAAAAAGAAGTTGATACTACTACTACTTGTATAGTAGATAGTTCCAGCAAAAAATGAACATTCTAAACTTCTTGGAAAGACTTGCAAGATATTTTAAAGAATATTGTTTTGGACCGCTCTAACTTTTCAAATGCAAAGCAATTTTTTTTAGGGGGGTGATCTTTTGTGTTCCACAGAAGGGAGTCCACATATAGAATGTTTTGAAAATAAATAATCCTTCTAAAGTTTTTATTGCCATTATTATTGTTGATTTTCTCTCAACTATTTATTATTAACTCAAGCAGTCAAATCTGTGTCAGAGATAATGGGTTAAACTGTTTGCTCAGAGAAAGTAGTTGTTGTTAAATATGTAATTAAATATTTTAAAACATACTTTACAGCAGAAATAAACATAGCTTAAACAAATAAATAATCAAAGTAAATGAAACAAAAACAAATAATCTAACAAACAAAAACCTCAGTAAACATCAAACAAAACAAAACAAAAAAATAGACAAATATAAATTTGATTGGAAATTTGTTTATAGTCTAAAAGGCTATAGAATAAAAGACTTGGCGTATCGTAAGCAGTTTTGTTTTTGTTTCGGATCGCTCTGAAAATCCACTAAAGCACCCCAGTGATGCAGCATATAATATAACCATTAGTGCAGACCTCTTCCATTTTCTGACAATTAGGATGCTGTGCTTTTTGATGGGAGAAACAGCTTTTTAATCACCATATGTAGCTCTGCTAATTCAGCTGCTCTGAAGTGCTGTCAAGAAACAATTGAGTGAAGAGGGTCTGAAGTGATCAATTGTCTGCGGTCTCTAGGTGAACTTCTCATTTTCTGCACATTCCGGTGTCTGTTTGAGTTAATTAGGCTGCCCTACATTCCACTGATTGGATGTAAACATTAATATGCCAGAAAATGACTTGGTCGATGTTTACTGTTATGTACGAAGGTACGCTAAATTGATCAGCTATAGAGAGGCAGTCGCTTCTGATTTGATTCCGGTCTGAGATAGCGAGCGAGAGCATCGTTTTTGGAAAATTGATGTTTTTTTTTTTTTTTTTTTAGCATTTACTATTTCGATTGTTTATTATTTTCGTAATAACTCCTGTGGATTTGATTCGCTGCAGTTGTTGAATGAATTTAATTTGAGCATTAAAAGTGGGCCAAGTCCTTAAGAAATATTTTGATGAATTTTCCCCCTGTCTGTCAGTGAAATACGGGCCGGTGGATCTGGTGCTCTCAGCGAGAGCGTCCTATAAATCACACTGTGTGGTTCAATATCTCATGTGCTGTGAACTCAGGGCTTCGTGCATCGAGGCGACTCTGAGAGCGGGCGTAAATACAGCACATCTCTGAGCAAAACACAGACGTCCATCCTATTTACATCAGCCTGCAGTAAGGGGCGAGTTTCACCCCCTTGACTGATGGAAAATGCGGTAACGTTATTTTGGCTGTAGTAGCATATTTATGTTTGTAGTGGTATTGAGAGCTTGTGGGTGGGGGTCTCAGCTGGGTTGTACAGTGCTTTATGGCTCCGTCCTGTTTTAAACCCTATGCCCTCCCTCCTCTTGCCCCTTCCCTGGCACCCCAGCGCAGACAAGCCCCATTAACCCCCGGATGCCTCTCGCTGGGGCCAGTGTGTGCTTAAGCGTCGACGTTAGCGTAAACGATGTCCTCAAGCCTGGAATGAGCTTTGCACAGTTTAATAGAGGTCTGCAGGTCCACATTAATACAGTGGTGCTGGAGAGGGCAGAGGGCTGCTCCCTGTGATGGGCTTCTGTCATATCTCTGCGTTGGCGACACATTCAGGCCAGTGCTGAATTTGAAAGGCTCGGAGCTGTGACACTGTGACTCCTCTGCTAAGCTGCACGGCTTTGTTCTGTCTGAAAAGGCTGAATCAGAACCAAACACAACACTGCCTGTACTTGCACAAGCAGTTTGTGGAGATTTTACATATGCACTTTATTAAATAAAGTATATTTATATATATATAGCCTACAGTACTTATCCTCATTTGGTTCCAAACTCTAATTTACCTGAAATTACTACATTCAGAGAATCAGTTCACTAAAAATCTTCCCCCATTCCTTAAAGATTGGGTGCACAGAATATATGTAGTATTGACATGATAAATAAAATTTTGAATACGTATAATATTAAATATTATAATATTTTTAATATATATATATACACATATATACACATATATATATATATATATATATATTTATGTGTGTGTGTGAATTTATTTTTTATAAAGAGAAGACATTTAATGTGGAAAAATACATTAAGAGGTTTTCATAGGTTTAATTACGCGTAATGACGTGATAAGGACCACATATTTTTGGTGTAAGATATTTTCATTGTTTTAAACTGCAAAATAAATCTTAAATATTTAGATGTTGATTTTGATGTATATTTTTAAATGAAATATTTAGAAATACAGTATTCATATTGTTTTTTTTTTAAATTCTAACCTCTTTAAATAATAATTACATTACATACTGCCTTACATAGATCAAATTAAATATCTTCTTTTTTTTCTTTCTTTTTTTAATTTTTTTTTTTAATTAATTGTATTTTAATTAATTAATTAATTTATGTTAGTCCTGGTTGAAAGTTTTTGTTTAATGCTAAAGAGCTATGTGAAATCTTAAAAAAATCCTGTTGTGTTCCACTGGAAAAAAACATGAGGGTGAGTAAATAACAACAGCATTTTCATTTTTTGGTGAACTATCCCTTTAAAAATGTCTGTGAACACTACAGGTTTCCTGGGATTTCGTCATTGTCAGTGTATAGATGGATACTCATGCTTATCATGTTATTTTTCAGCTGCAGGGCAACAGTTCGATCCTGTGCACTCCAGTCCCTTCTGTTTTTATATTTGTATTTGTTTACTCTCTTGTCATTTTACCTGAGTGTTTACATCACAGCCCAGTTTCTGCTTCTCCCCATTGTCTATGTAGCTTTCCCGCAGCTTCTCAACTTCCACAGCTTATCTTCTCCTCAGACTGCCTTTTCACTATTCCTCTTTCCATCTCTCTCTCTCTCTCTCTCTCTCTCTCTCTCTGCTTCCTGTTTCTGGGCCTGCACAGCCGTCACTCTGAATTATTTTCAATGAGCTCCTTTATAGCATGCGCCAGATCTCAGCTCCAACCCATCACCGAGCGCCATGCCACAGACGCGGTCTGCATTTCTATCAGCCCTGAGCCTTCTGCGTACTATTAACCTCTCTCTCTCTCTTTCTCTCTCTCTTCCTTGCACACTCTCCTTCTTTTTTCCAGGACCTCTATTTCTGTTTCTCAATCTTTTTTTCTCCCCCTCTCCTCCTACCCCATTTTGTCTCTCCTTCCCCCCATTTTTCTCTCCATTCTAACACGCCCTCCTTTTACCCTGCATGCTTTCTCCCTGACCCTTTCCCCCCTCTCGTTCTCCTTTCCTTCAGTCCTGCTGCACCTGTGCTGACTGTCTCTCTTCATTAAGGAGAGAGACGCGTTCCTCTTATATTTTCAATGAAATTAATTTACTACTATGTATTGATTTATTTATTTGTTTTTATTTATTTATTGTCTTTTATTATATTATAAAATGTATTTAATTCTTTATTTATTATTTAATGGCTGTTTATTAATTAATTGATTTGCTTTTATTTTATTTTATTTATTTAATGGATTTTATTATATTTCGAAGATTTATTTATTTATTATTTAATGACTGTTTTGGTTGACTTCAATATTTTTATTTATTTATCTGTTTATTTATGGATTTATTTTCTTTTCTTTTTTGTACAAATTGTTTAGGTAGATGAGTACATGGATATTTTTTTTTAGGTAGATTTATGGTACATAAGTATATTTAACACACACATTGACCATCTCGGGGCATGTTGTCAATTTTACTATAAACTATAAAACAATCATAAAACATGCACTTTTTATTTTGGAAGACCAAATATTTTAGTTTAGAAAGTTTTATACTTGAAATGTATATATAATATATGTACTGCATATAATATATAATGCATTTATCTAAAACCTTATTGTTAGTGTTATATATGTCTATAGCATTCCTGTGTGACAACTAGCCCCGGTTTCTAACACTTACTTTTCCATCAACAAATGCAACAACTTAGCTTCACTCTTAAGTTTTGATGACAGTTATGCAAAGTGTACTATTACCCCAGGGGAAGGATTACACTTTGTAGGGTTAGGTTTGATCGTCAAAAACAAGCAAAAATGAGAAGTTCACTCTTCCTTTATTGTCTGAAAGGCTCCTGGGCTCATTGTCTTTCCTTATCAAAGCATTTTTAAATGAACAGAGACAGGGTGCCACACAACACAATTAGCCTCCATTACAGATGTACATTACTCTCCCCCTGTTGCAGGCGTATTGTAGGTAATCTAGGACACAGTCACTGTTATCTGCTTAATGTGAAAATACATCTCCTTACGGAACATGTCATGCTGCCCCAGGACCATTCAATTTCATCTCATCAGCGTGCAAAGCGCTAATCCCATTCTGCATGCTATCCCTTTTCCACAGCGAAGAATTGAGATTTTACCTGATCTTAAGAAGTTAATTAGTTTGACAATATTTGATATTCCTGTCATCTCATATTTCCCCAATCACTGTCTCCCCTAGAGGCCCCCACAGCTGCCTGCTGACTGCCGAGCACATGATTTCCACGACACGCTCAGCTGATGCATGTGAGCTTTGTGTTGTTCTGCCAAGAGGGCTTTTAAATACAACTTAAATTATTGTTTAAAAACAGTAATATATATGAACAACTATGAATTTATTGCTGTTAGCTTTATATTTTTGTTGGCTTTAGATTTTTTATATTCTTATCAGATGACTGTCTTATGGACTAAATCAAATAATATTACTAAATTAATTACTTAATAATACTAAAATACTTCAGTTTACACTAATGATATCATTTTTGTTTTGTTGTATTGAATTTAATTTAAAGTGATTTTGTGATAAACATGATCACTGGACTACATTTTAAAAATAAAGATAATTAATTTTATAGTTTCATAAAATTCATTAAAGTTTGGAAATCTTTCATTTTATTATTTCTATTTTCTGATCAGTCTAAGATTACATAACAAATTAGTCTCATGTAGAGCAAATATATTGTTTTGTAGTTTTGTACGAAAACAGAAATATTTATTGGACCAAATTCCACTGGACCAAAATTAGTAAAGTTCAGTAAATTAGTAAAATTCAATTCTATTCTATTCTATTCTATTCTATTCTATTCTATTATATTATATTATATTCTATTCTATTCTATTCTATTCTATTCTATTCTATTCTATTCTATTCTATTCTATTCTATTCTATTTTTTTGTGATGAACATGATCAGGTGATCAGGTAACATCCCTGGACAAAAAAAAAAAAAAAAAAAAAAGGTATTAAATTTTAGATTTCTAAATTCTACATTGCCAGTTAATTTGTATTAAAATAAGTCAGACTATCTGCCATAAGCCTGGCTTATTTGGTAAACTAACATCCCACTGGACTAAAAAAAATAAATAAATAAGGTACTCAATTTTATATTTTCATATAATAGGAAAATTATAATATAATTTCATATGGACCAAATATATTAGTATATAGTTAGTATATAATTATGTAATTTTGTATCATTTCTTGTTTGTATTTAATTTAATTTAGTTTTTTTTTTACATGATCATATGATCAAGTAACATCCCACTGGATTAAATAAAAAAAGAAATTAAGGTATTAAATTTTATATTTTCATAATATATATAAAGCAAGGCAACAATTCCCGCACACTATCGTAGCTTGCAAATAAAATTTTTTATTGAAACAACGTTTCGGTCACAAGACCTTCATCAGGAATATAATAATATATTATTATATATAATATAATTATATATAATATAATATATATAAAAAAATCTCATATGACCAAGTATATATTCAACGTTTGGTACGACAAAAGAAATATTTTATTTTATTTTTAAGATTTTATTCATTCTTAAATTATTATTGCAGTAGGAACAATTTCTTGGCTTTCCCTGTTCTGAATGTCTCCATAAGGATGTTAAGGTTGAGTGGCCACCGAGACACAGATCGTGATGCATGCAATACATCCTCCTCTACATGCTTAAGTACTATTATTTGTCTTTTGTCTTAACCCAATCTCTGTTCACCACCATATGTCTGAATCAGTTCATCTCTCTGAGAGATGGCAAAAGAGGATTGTCGTCCCATCATTTCCCAGTGACTTATTATTTGTTTATCCGTTTGTAGCTCTGACACTGCCATTGTCATATATGAAGTCAAAGGCACATATTTATCTGTCTAAGCAGCTGACAAGGGTTCGCACTTCAGTACATTAAGGTCTGTCAGGCTCACAGAGCAATTTATCTGTCGAAGACATATAAATGTAGTGGGAAAGGATCCTCTCCTTCGACCAGTTTTGTACAATATCAGTCAATACTACTCAGAAGCATAGCATCGAATGTGCAGAGTTGAGGTTAACAACTACCTCCTATTACGTTATATCCATAAACAACAACAAAAACGAGCAATCCGCGTTTCAAGATGGGCTGAGGTGCGGGAAATTATAGACTACACAAAAGACGAGAGTGAAGTCGCAGTCAATAAAGCCAGTGACGATTATAGTGCTAACTATTGCATGTAACACTCCTCCTACTGAATCCAAGCATTAAAAAGTCTGTAATAACAGTTTACAGAGAAATAGCGCACTGATACATAATAGCTGTGTTATAATTTGCTCTAACAACTCCAATTATGCCTCTTATTGATTCAGCTACACGTTTAATAGGAAGAGCCACACCTTTTGCATTATGAGTCATTAAAGGTGTTCAACAGTGAAAATTTTAAATTGTGTCCTCCTCATCTGAGCTGGATGTGTCCCTGACAGCATAATTTCGGCTGCTATTTGGCCACTGTAAACATCGCACGACAATCATTTCTCTCTAACCTTTTCTTTCTCTCACAAAAGCAAGACAGGTGCAGGAGAAAGCAAAGCAACAAAGGTAGCGAAGCTAGTTTTTGTTGACTGTATTTAAGTGGGTCAATTTCTATTTTTTTTTCTTCTCCCCCATTCCTTTTGGAGCATTGGTTAGTTATAATTGCACAGTCTGGGCTGTTCGCTTGCTGGAGTGGAGCAGTTTTACCTTCTGAATCTCACCCGCTTATTACGTCTCTTCAAAATCTCTCTCTCTCTCTCTCTCTCTCTCTCTCTCTCTCTCGCGCTCACACACACACACACACACACACACACACACACACACACACACACACACACACACACACACACACACTTAGTAGTAGGTACTATGTGGTTGCAAGAAATTTTACTTTTGTAATTGTTTTTTTTTTTTGGTCAGCTCTTAGCTTTAGCTGTCAACTGTTTTAATGGTTTGTGTGGCCATTTAGCTGTTTCAGTCTGTGGGATGGCACTGGGTTTTGTTAGTCGGTGTGTCATGATGTTGTTGTGCTGCTTCTTCTACTTTCTGCTGGTCAGTTTGTTTAGGGCTGTCCTCGCTCTGCTGGTCCTCTTAAAAACAACAACACAACCAAAAAAAGAAAGTGTCCTTTACATTCTCTTTTAGGTACCAACTGTAAAAGAGTTTGACAAGAAGCTGTTTTAACTAATGTACGTTTTGTTGGTGTAACGAAATATAATCAGGTTGATTCAGTTATTTTATCAGTAAATTTTCACTGCTTAAATCAGTTAATAGTAGAAGTTTTTAATAGTTTATACCTTTTTTTAAAAAAAATGTTAAGTGCTTTTTGCTAAAAATGTTTTTGTTACAGTTATAATTTTTGTCATATGACAAAAAAAATCTTTAAATTTAGTCTGTATTTTGTAATGTTCCAATTAATTTAAATAGTTATGAGTAAATAATAGCATACAAAGATAAAAATAGCATACCATTTATTAAATAAGAATTTTTTGTTAATAAAAAGAGTGTCAATTTTAACATTTTAAACATTAATTTAAACATATTAGCTCTAAACCGTTTGAAAATCCTTTATAATCATTTTCTGTGTTTTGGTGTATTTTAGTGCAATATTAAGGCAAAATATATGCACTTATGCATCTGTGTGATTTTGTGCAGATGCAAATTATATGACATTTCGAATTTATTATTAGAAGCAATAATGTCTTTCTAGATTTGTCATCTTCTGCATCTTTTAAATGCATTATTAATGTCTTTCAGTGTTGTTTTTCAAAGATTTTGATTGATTATCATATAGCTGCATTGTAATTCAATTTGCCTTCATAAACTTAAACAGTAAATTCATTGTCAAGATTAACACTGGTTTGACTATTTACATTTAAAACATAAGGCTTTTTATATACAGTATCTGCCTCCAGAATACTCTTCTTCTATTGAACTGTTGATTCAAGTGATCAAATCTATCCATCGCCCTCGTAAGCCCTAGAAACAAACACCTCAGTTACTCTCCAGGATAAACATGTTTTATGTTTTCCTCTGTACTGGGACACAGATGTTGTTTATATTCCTTCTCCTTTGATATTGTAAGGTTCTTCTCAATAAACAGAATAGAACAATGGTGTGAAGTGTGTCTTGAAGCCTGGCGAGCTGTAATCAGCTCCCCTCACAAATGTGCCTCCTGTAGTCTGTTTACCACATCAGCCACTTGCAATGAACAAGCATTGTGTTTTGGCGCGTTCTTGTCACTATGGTGGGATTTTTATTGTCCAACAGAGAAGTCCCTGTAAGTTGTCAATGATGGCAAGGCTCTATGAAGCTCTGGGCTGCTGGGATGGTCGTGAGGGCCTCTGAGCAGGTGTGTGAGGACAGGAGAGCTGGCCTGCGTTTGGTCCAGCTGGTGGGGAGATGTTGAAGGTATGACGATTGGGTGTGAGAAGGCTGATCGCACACAAAGGCTGGCCTCAGATGGGAAGGGAGGCTCGGTTTAATTTTCAGCCAAGCCGTGAAGTTAAACAGCATTGCCAGGGGTCAGTGACACCGAGGTATCACTAGTGAACAAGCACTAGCACAGACCACATGCAGGGGGTGACAGGATCAAAGACAGGAGTTCTTGTGTTAACGGAACATTCCAGAGTTCCGAACATTCTGACACCGTTTGTGGCAAAATGTTGATAACCATAAAAGTTTCTTTCTTCAAAACAACCAAATATCTGGGTTACAGTGAAACACTCACAATGGAAGTGAAATTGTAAATGTTATAATATTCACTGTTTCAAAAGTATATCCATCTATGAGATGTATATAGTATGCACATTAGTTGGAACAGGGTTATTACCATTAACTAAAAGTATTACAAACACTTTTCTCAATTAAGGTTGAAATGAACTTAACAGTAAGTTGCTAAAACAAAAATAAATGTAATTTAAATAGTAATATGAAAAATTATAAAAACACATACAAAATTACTAATAAGTAAACTAAAATAGCAAACCTATGAAAAAATTTATTATTTTTTTTAAATAATTTATTTATTTCATGCTTAGTATATTATAAATACACATGTATGTATAAAAATAGCCTTTTAGTATAATACTTGTATAAATAAAGTCTGCTAATTTGAAAACAAGTTTTGTACTTAATGCACTTTAATTGTGTAGAAGTAAAGCTGATGTTCAACTAAAGATATATTGATGTATATTTGATTTGCACTTTGGTACACCTCAAATATCTTTCATCATCCTCAACAGTGACATTAAAACAAAGTTTGGGATTAATATTAAAGTGCCCATATTATGCCATTTTAAAGGTTGCATGCAAGGTCAAAAAACAATTTTGTTTTCTCCAAAAATAGATCCAATTTGACCCCATTTCTAAATGATTCGTAAACGACTCGTATGAAGCAGTTCAAAAATCAGTCTTTCTAAACCCCTCCTTTCCGAGGGTCCTCACTGCTGTGATTGGTCAGATGGTGCAGTCCTTTATGATTCGTCTACCGCTGCAGTGTGTGTCGGAAAACGAAATGTGGAAATTGTACTGTTTGTGGGTGGGCAAGTTGTTCACGAAGTAGAACGTGGGCGGACATTATGCAAATATGTTACTTTGTGACGTGTGGCCATAACAGAAAAAGATTTGAATTGCTGACGACAAGTTTAGGCGAATGTCTTGAAAAAACTATAACTTTTGTACATGAACATTTGATTATGCCACACATGTTGTTGATTAATAATCCAGAATATTCTTTTAAGCCTTAAAGCATTAAAAGCGCTGCAATACTTGAGTGGGACTAAAAGCAGGACAGCAAAATGGGTTAGAAATCAAAGACTCTGGTATGAGAGCGAAAGAGGCCTATATAACCATCAAAACTTTTACACAATCAGACACAGCACCCTTTATGATAGCCACTGGGCTGTGGAGTCCCAGTAGCAGCCCAGCCCAAGGTCAGTGGGCCAGACAGTGCACTAAGAGGCCTGGGATCGCTGTGGATAAATGTCTTCCCCGTGCCACTGCACCCAACAACCCTCTATCTTTAATCCCTGCTGCTCGGAGTCAACTATATAAACTATTAACTGCACATCCAGTAAATCCCGCCACAGAAAGGGCTGTAA
Source organism: Enteromius viviparus (assembly GCA_032353835.1). NCBI lineage: Eukaryota > Metazoa > Chordata > Actinopteri > Cypriniformes > Cyprinidae > Enteromius > Enteromius viviparus. The sequence continues at coordinate 7,606 of JAUCNO010015928.1, read as the reverse complement.
AATTGCACCCCCCTAGCAAACAGCACAGTAAACTGCCCTCGCTGTATAACATGATGGGGGCCAAAAACAGTCATTTCCCTCTACAGGCTTCTCAAATTGAGTCTTATCCACTGTGGCGACGAGTTGCCCCCACCTCACCCGCCACCCTCGGCCTCTCTTTTCCTTAAATCGTGCTTTCATCAGCAACCAGTGAGATTGGGTGGAAAGGGCTGACCTTGGAGATGGGATCTTAGCAGGTTTAACACCACCTGTCCCGACAGTCACTCAGCCTGGTCGACCAGCTTCATTATCCCAGTGATGAGCCGACAGTCTGCTACCATGGTTAACCTCTCACCTCCAGAGCATGAGGGGGGCGCATGAGAAGGCCTCCCCTGATTTGGTCTCATTTTGTAAAGCACTTTGACTCCTCTCAAGGCTTTTGACTTGAGACACCCTACCTGACATTTGTGGGAGAGCTTTAAATGATCTGTCATTGATTGTTAAAGGGATAATTCTGTCACCATTGCATTTACTAACTCTCATGCAGTTCCAAACCTTGATGACTTCCTTTGTAGAAGGTGACAGCGGGGTTCAAAGGACATTGACTTTTATTGTATGCACAATAATGCTGGAAAACAAAATATCCTTTTGTAATGTTGAAGAAACTTTAATGAAGCCATTTGTTTGATGCTTTACCCCAGAAGTGCAAAATGGTGGTGTTCTGTGATGCGATCAACACTGTTTACAAAAGTTTGACCATCTTAATATGGCAACACTGGTTCAACCTATGGTGTGAGTTTCAGGGCGGACTGTCTCTATGTTTAACCAATGAAAGATGAATGTTTGTATCTGTCTAAAATCCTTAAATGACATGCAAATCCATAGTTTTCCTGGGGAATTAGGCTACTTTAACACTCTTTACGCAGGATATTTTTCATGTCTGTGGGTTGAAGCGACCCCAAGTAATGTGGTATGTGGTATAGGATGTGAGTTTTATTAGAGGAACCCCAACATTTTTTTTTTATTTTAACCCCTAGGAACTAAATTTTTCCTGGAGGGCCTGAAAAGTAACTGGGGAGGTTTTGACCTTGTTTTGAGTAGCAATTAAGCTGGTTTTACTGCCAAAACCTGGCAACCATGAATGACTGTAAATAAACAGCTTTGCACACCAAATAATGCATATTTAAAAAAAATAATGTGCCTTTATAAAAGGATGAACGTTTCTGACTTTTAAATCTTGCAGATGTGCCAAAGGAGCTATAAATAAGCCAGTTAATTTTGTGGGTGTATCAAAACTCTTGATAAAAATCCACCAAATCTGACATAGCAACACAGGCTCAATCAATGGCAAGAGTTTGGGGGTTAGCTTCCTGTTTGTGTAACCAATGAAAGAGAAGGGGATCTGGAAATCTATTTGAAAAAATGATATTTTTGTAGTTCTGTATAAAATTCTAAAACAACTGTATAAATTATTGAAATAACTTTAGAGCTCTTATCATTTATTTATTTTTTTTACAGAAGAATTATTGTAAATGTTTTTATGCAGTAAGCTTCTAATTTTGCTTTTAAATCTTCCAAATGTGCTGAGCTGAAAATAAGCCACTTGTTTTGTTTTTTTTCACTTTGGCACTGTCAGAGTTTACAAAAGTCTGACCAGCCTGACACGGCAACACTGGCTCAACCAATAGTTAGTTGAGGACGGGCATGTGTTATGGAAACCTGTTTTAAAAACATTCTTTTTTCCATTCTCTCTGGTGACATTAGCGGTTAAGAAATTACACTCTCCAACTTGAGGATAAATGTGCTTGTTTTCACAATTTAACTCTAATAAAACTCTTTGGCTCTTTATGTTCCTTCTCCCCTCGTTCCCACCCCAGTCTCTTGCCCCTCCCAGATTGTCATTCACTACATGTCCAGCCAGCAGGGGAGGTAAAATCGCATTCTCTGCGGTTTCCATCACTGACCTGAATACGCCTGCTCTCTCCAATAACAGCTTTAGGAGTACACAAATGGAGACGAGAAGGAAAAATAAAGTAGGAAAACAGACAGGGAAGAGAACATGACTGATTTGCCTACGGGCAAGAGGCGATGTGATTGTAAAACGAAGTGAGATTGTATCAGTTGGACAGTAGCGTGGATGCTTTGCCAGCTTCAGTGATGTTCTTCCCCTCAGTCTGCCACTTTATCATGCCCTCATGCCTCCATGACCATGTCCAGTCCAGAGCCTGCTGGGAGAATATGACCTCTCCTGACTCACCTCCATAAGAAGCTTTCAGTGGTCCTACCTGCTCTTTGTTCTGAACTCTGTTATGTTGAGGAATTATTAGATGCTAATGAAGTTGACTTTATGGAGTTAATGGATCTTTTAGAGATTTTAAATAAATCCTGGCACATGCTTTATGGGCTTTGGATCAATTTAATCTCCTTTCACTTGTGAGTTACCATTCATTCAACTCATATTGGTGTAAACCATTCTACATTTCTTCAATGTGTAGGCATTTTTTGCAGCTATTTGCTAAGCATTAATTAGTTGACTCTTGATAATCAGTTTTTCATAATAGTTGAAAATATATTGATGGATGATGTTGTGTAGAATAGCACACTGTTTTTCATGATTTCATTAAATTTAATTCATGAAAATGTTCTAGGATAAAGATATAGAGCATTTCTTTTTAGAGAGATTTGCTCAAATGCATATTTCATATATTTTCAGCTTAAATGTGGATATGTCAAAAATCCATTTTTAATAGATCAGTATGAAAACTGAATTTTTTCAGTTGTTATTGTTTTGATGTCTCATATGTACTTATGAGGATAATAGCTCACCTGTTGGGTCACATGTCAACACCGCCTCGTACATTACAGCTTTAAAGTGAGAAAATGACACCATCAGGTGACCTGAATGGACTACAGAAGTTTGGTGTTTCGTAGATGGTTATTACGGTGGAAGATATATAGGAGTCTGCGCTCTCATTGCAGAGAAACTTGCGCTGAGGGAGCCGCGGAACAGCCTGTCTGTGAGTGGCTCCTGGTATATGATAGGCTATGAATTACATTACATCTCTAAAATGGGCCCCAGAGCTGAAGCAGCACTACATCTTAAATTTCAGGACACTGGGTGAGAACGAGAGAGGGAGGGAGAGCCGGAGAGAAGAAGAAGACGACGACGACGACGTCGACAAAAAGAAATAAGATTCAATCTTCAAGCGCCTTACAAATGTTTGCGTCAGTTTTCTTGTTTAAAGCAGAAGCCACTGAGAGGAAGAGGTAAGAGAGAGAAACAGAGAGCGGAGAAGTAATGTCCACGTCTGGTTTTTTTTCCCTTCTTCTCTGCGTTCTCCTTTTTCCCCCCAAACTGTAGTGAAAAGATTAAATTGTTTACGAGCTCGGAGCCAGGCTGGCTAGAGAGGATGAGCCAAGAGCGACAGAGATAGACATTCTAATTCGTGGCTGTACTTAGCGCCCCGGCCCCTCTGTGCAACCGCTAATTCTTTTATCTAGCTTCAACACTCCAGGCTGCAGCCACATTCATGAAAAAAAGTAAGTGAAAGAGGCAAAAATGACTGTTTTATACGGCGTACAACTGATAAAAAAATCTCTACTTGAATACTTGATTTCTTCTTCCCCCTTTTCTTCCGTCCCGTCTTTCTTTTTTGCGTTCCCCTCATCTCACAAAGCGGCAGGCCGACTGTAGTCTTTAACCCTTTATCTAGACTGAGCAGAAAGACGTTTGCTGCATCCAGCGCTGAGGTTTCCCTGCTGGTGTGTGAGTGCCTGCATGTGCGTGCGTGTTTGACAGGGTTTGGTTGAGGAGCGAGATTGGTGTAAGTTGATTGTGGTGGCGTTGGGTACTGGGGGGCGTACTCTGGGATTGGGGGTCCGGAGGGTTGAAAATACAGCATAGAGAAGAATTACTGTTATCTCCGAGGCAGAAGAGGAAGAGGCGAGATAAGAAACTGCAGCAGCTGGGAGAGAATCAGGCGTGTGAGAAGCCGAGTTTCAAGGGGGCCCGGGTTGTAAATTCACTGGATATTCAGCGCGAGCCGGCCCTCCTTGTCTGTCACATGGGGTTCAGGGTTTTTTCTGTCTCTCTCTTTGCTCTACCCTCTCCCCTTCCCTTTTTTCCTGAGGTCTGCTCCTCCGATAGAGGTATTGTGCGGGCTCTGCTGTATAGAAAGCTCATCAGCAGCGTTTGCCTCTTGGGTGTTATCGGCCAGTAAGGTAACTGCGCGCTTATAGACTGCACGCAGATAATAGTGGCAGAATAAAGAAGATAAAGGGGGACCTCTTCTCATTAACAGCTATCTCAGCCACTGCAGACACTGCCAGTATTGAGTGCTTAGTATGCTGAGCATAAATTTTAAAAAAAGACGACGAATAAAAATGGGAGGAGAACTGAAATGAATGAGGGAGAGGGGTGGTTGTTGTAGCAGGGCGAGCAGGAGGGACCGAGCATATAGGATGAGACCCATAGAATATGAGATGTGGACGCAAATCGAGATGCAAACATGCACAAACAATGGCTTATGTTTTCATGGCATTCCGAGGAGACGACACTAAGGCCATATTCTACACGTAGACTTCATCCGACATGAGAATAGAAGTTTATGAGCCTTATTATGCATGTTCTTGTTCGCTTGTGTTGGCGGTTTAATATCTACATATCCCTCAGGAAGTTTGGGAGAGGTATAATGGGCACAAGAGCATCATTCGTCATAGCATCATATAGATCTTCTCCAGCGCTTTTTCTTTCTGTTTCTTTTCTTTTTTTGAAAACGTATTTATTGTAGGAGGCAATGGTGGTGGTTGTTCTGGATTATAGTGACCACCATGAAGCAATTCTGAGTGAAAAATTATTCCATTCCATTCTATTCTACATTGATGCAGTATTTATTTAGCATGCAAAGAACAGTAAAATAAATAGCGTATACAAAATTGCAAAACAAAACAAAAAAATGTTGACAGTGTTGACAAAAGCTATATGTAAATTTTTTTATGCAATTTCTTTTATACATAGTGTTTTCATGCAACAAACTAAATCATGTTTTTCTTTTAGTTGTAGTTAAAATTTCTGTTGTGTGTAAAGTTTGTAATAAAGAATATTTTTGTCATTTTTAGTAGTTTTGTTTTTTTTATATATATGTTTTTTTAAATAATATTTTAATATTTTATTTAAACTAAAGTAAATAACTAAGTTAAAACTATTATATGCTCCCTTGCACTAATTACTATATATTAGTCCAAGTATATTATTATATTATAAAAAATACTATTGTAAAACTATATATATATATATATATATATATATATATATATATACACACACACACACACACACACACACATTTTTATTTTTAAAGTCATTTGTGTTTTCTTGAACTGCTTACACTTTACTTAATAGACCAATTGGTGAAATTTTGGCTTATTTTTACCAGCTAGCTAACTAGCCTTTTTTGAAACACTAAACCGAATATCATTATTCAGTACGTAAACAGGAGTAAATTAAACACTGTACTGTACCAGTACTGTGACATCTTCTGTTTTAGCCAATTTCATGTTTGTTAGTTTTTTTTAATTGAAACAGAACGTTGCTGCGTAGTTTTCAACTGATCTATAAATAAAGGCAGGGAAGATATTCCACTTAACGTTGCTCAATAAATTCTGTGCTTGTTTAAGATGCATTCTATATTATATATTAATCTATAGCAAAGCACTGGCAACTACAACTCAGACTGACAGACTTTTTGAGCCATTGATTATTTTTTTTTTACATTTTTTATGTAAATTTATTATTCCTATTTGTTTACAATATTATTGTTAATAGCTGTTGAGAGAGGGCCACTTTTGGTTAATTTGGTGGAAAGGGCAGGGGATTGAGCCCCCAAAGCACACCCCCCTTCTAGCACATGCCTGCCTTCGAGCACTGGCAGCGGAGGGGAGAAGGTTAAGTCTGGTGGAGCTCTTCTGTTCAACACACACACATACACACAATCTCTGTCGACAGTGCTGGAGGATTAGAGCCATTTCTGAAATGCATGGAGCTGTCTTTTTTTGAAAAGCCTTTCAACAGTTACACCAGAGTTTTAAAAAAAAGAACCATGAAAGGAGCAAAACAAAACCATGAATATGTCTCCCCCCACCTTCCAACAGAAGCCACAGCACAGAAACAATTAAGAAAGAAAATGACCAAATTGGACAGCAGAAGTATGCATTATCTTGGAGCCTCTGTGTGTGTGTGCACTCTGTGTATGTATGTGTGTTTGTCTGGAGCTCTGAGGATGACCATTGAGCTGTAAATAAAGCAGAAGCCCCCCCAGCCTGCCAGTAAGAGGAGACAATCCTGCGCTGCTCAGGCAGACATGTTCCTGATAAACCGTTGCTCTCTTGCAGGCTGTACAATAGGGCCCGGATTCATTTGCATGACACAATTGGCTTGCCGTGCTGATGTGTTGCGGCTAGACAAGTGTAGCATTACGAAGAACAAGTTACCATGGGGAAGGTTAATGCAGACAATAAGGGAAGCAGATAATGGGAATTGGGCTCCTGTTTTTCAAACCTCTTATCTGGGAGCCGAGTAAAATCGTCCTGCTTTGAATACGGGTAACCGCTTTAAAGGGCCAGTTCCCCATGTTCACACAAGCATTATGAATTATAATTTATTCACTCCATGGTGGTTATTTACATATCCAAACATGGATACTGCACAATGTAATACTCTCTACGTATGAGTCATATGCTTTTATTTAATTAATTTTATTTGATTTATTAACAATTAGACCTTCTTGTCATAACAGCAAATCTTTAATGGGTCATTAGCTAACATATGTCCCTTTAAATATGTGATATAGATGCAATATTGTTTGTAATTGCTGGGGCTTGTGGTGCATTTTCTTTCCTTTTCTTTTCTTTTCTTTTCTTTTAAGGTTCTAGAAAATTTGAAGTTATTATTGGAAAAAGCAGATGAAAAACACTAAATTTTCGTTTTCATTTTATTTTAGTTTAATATATTTACTTTCTAAAGGCTGGTTGAACATTTTATTTCAACCAGATTATTTGTGATTTGTTATATACTGACAGCTCTGAAGAAAGAAGTTGTATTTTTTATGTATTTAGTTTTTTTTATGTTGTAATTGATTATTTTAATCTTAATTAATATTTATAATTTACAATATTTAATAGATTTTTTTATTTTTATTTAATTTTTGCTTTTGATAAATATATATGGTGGCCACGCTGCAAACGTAAGAAAACACATGCAAACTGCAAATTCTCACAATGCAACCAAACACAGCGAGGAGCTGCAAACACAGAAACATTATTTTATTGCTATGTTAGCTAGAGTTACTCTCAGATGGGTTTGTCACTTTTTGAGGTCCTGAAACATTTCCGTTGTGGTCCGTGCTATTTGCAGCGCGTTTCTGTGTTTGCAGCGCGTTTGTGTGTTTGAAGAGCCTTTCTGTGTTTGGTTGCATTGTGAGAATTTGCAGACTGATGAAGATGTTTTCTTAATGTGTTGTCGTTTTTTGTCTGTTTGCACGTGTTTTTTTCTGTTTGCATATGTTTTCCTAAGTTTGCAGTACGTTGAGCTCTCTCTGGCAACGTGTGTATATATATATATATATATATA
>JAUCNO010015734.1:0-22296 GCA_032353835.1 Enteromius viviparus | reverse complement strand
TGAAATTCATTGGCGTGTTTGTACACGCAGAGTTGTTTTGGCATCTCGAAGCGAGATTCCTATTCGTCGGTCACCAAAGTGACGTCAGAGTGACCGACTGAAAGGGAAAGACATGCATACACATGCATTTTCATTTAATGCATTGATTTTGAGGGTTATTGCACAATGCAATCCGAAACATAATGAAAGTATGTGTTGAATTTTCAGAGACTCACCACAAGGGCAGAAAGAAAGACGAAAAATAGCAAAAAAATATATGAACAGACATGGAGGAATTCTGGTCTGCTACCAAAATGTTAAATAAAAAACTTATCTAATATTTATTTATTTGTTTGTTTATAAATAATAGACCTGAAAACGATTAATCACATCCAAAATAAAAGTTTTTGTGTACATAATATAAGTATGCGTACTTCATTATGTATATATAAATACACACAAATGCATGAATGTTATGTTTATATATTAAATATAATTAATTTGTATATAAATACAATATAAATATATATGTCTGTGTGTGTGTGTATGTGTGTGTGTGTAAATACATGTAAACATTTTCTAAATATACATTACATGTGTGTGTCTTTATATATACACAAAAAATTCTAATATTAATATAAAATTAATTACATATATTTAAATATAATATATACACACATATATATTTATATTATATATATATATATTTTTTATATTTAACATTTATATATGGATGTAGATATATCCGAAGGCATATGGCAATATTTTCATGCAATTTGAATGAATAGTTTACACAAAAATTAAAATTATAATGTCTTTTACTCACCTTTGAAGCATCCTAGGTATATGTGAATTTCTTCTTTCAGACGAATCCAAGCGGAGTTCTAAAAAATAATTATCCTCACACCTCCAAGCCTTTGAATATGTTTGAATGGGTGATAACCGGTACACTTCAGAAGACGTCAAATAACATGTGCGTATCCTTAATAGAAACATCCCTCACACGGCTCCGAGGGGTGACTAAAGTTCTCCTATAGCAAATATATGCCTTTTTTGTATGATAAATATCCCAACTTAATAAGCTCTTTTCTCTCACATCTGCTGACTGCCGAAACCAGAAGCAGTCCTGGTGGATGATGTAAGATCAAAGAAAAGTGCTCATTAAGTTTAAATATGGATAATTGACATACAAAAACGTCTAGGTTACAAGTGTAACCCACGTTCCCTGAACGATAAAATAAAAGGCTTCAAATAAAAGGCCAATGTATATTGGCGTTGCACTGATTGCATTCAGGTGCACCTCATCACTACGTGAGTATAAGAATGCACGAATGCAGTGCCATTGACCGCTGCAGATGTTTAAGATTAAACCAATCTTTATACCAGCTTTATGCCGTCTGCAGCTGGCCAGTGGCCGCGGATCCCGCCGAAGATCACCTGAAGGGGTGTGGACGTACTGTATAAAGGCACTCAGCTGAATTCAGATTTCTTCTCCTTCAGCGACGAAGCCTTTGCTGGTCTTGACTAGAAGCCTGACTTTCTATTCGTCTGATACTGCCTGAAGATGGAAAACTTCCCCTGCCGCCGTTTGGCTTGGCATATCAGAGATCCTAAAAGAACAAATTGCTAAAAAAGCAAATTTTCTGAGCATCATGCCTGGTCACTGCTGCTCTGCCAGCGCATCTCCCCTGCATGCCACGGACAGACACTGGGAGTGTGTCGTCTGTGAACTGCTCAGTATGGCGACTCTTCGCACTAGAATCACATCCTTTTCAGGACGGGACTCTAGCGCTCGTGCTCCCCCATCTCAAAAAGACAGCGGGGCAGAGGGCAGCGCTCCGAGTTGGGTGATGTCACGCCGGCTCAGCCCCCGCGTGCTTCGCTGCCTCGTTAGAGAGAGCCATCTCCCGTCCTCTTCGCCAACATGACCTCTGTCCCACAGCATCTGCGAGTAACCTCGTCTCGTTTGGCCACAGCGAGGATAAGATGCAAGAGGACATGTCTCTTGCAGCTTCGGAAGCTGTCGGGCTCTGCCGACCCCGCCCCCTCCGCTCCTTCCGAATTCAGCTCTCACAGACCTGGGATGAACGCAGAACTCTTCCGCATCCTCTCGAAGGCTGTCGACGAGCTGGGACTTGAATGGACTCCGCCTCAGGAACCTTTGCGGAGCTGCCTGGATGAGTGGTATCTGCAGGTGCGCCCTCAAGCTCCTCAACAGAAATCCACTCCATTTTTTTCCAGTCCACGAGGAGCTCACAAAGTCCTGGAAGGCTCCATACTCTGCGCGGCTGCGCAGCGCCATTTCGAAAAAGGTTCCCAAGCGTTCTCAACGCTCATCTCTGCCCGCCCAGTTCCACTGGCTGGAAGAACAGACCAACGCACCTGTCTAAGCCATGCAAGATGACTTCCTTGCTCGCAGGCTGTGCTTTCGCATCTGCTGGGCAGGCAGCCTTTGCGCTAGACTTGATGGCTGTGCTTCAGGTCTTCCAGCCGAAGCTCCTCGCTGCCGCTGGGGGTCTGCTGGATGAGGAAGCCGTGAGAGAGCTCAAAAGCACGACAGATCTGCCGTTGAGAGCGACAAAGGTTACAGCTCAGGTGATCTTCAGATCCATGGCGAGCCTTGCCGTGTTGGAGAGACACTTATGGCTCAATCCGACCTAGATCAAGGAGGCTGATAGAATCCCCTTCCTGGAAGCACCAGTCTCTCCCAGTGGGCTGTTTGGTCCCCCCTTGTTGAGGGCTTTGCGGAGCGCTTCACTGAAGCTCAGAAGGCATCTCAGGCTAACAGTGACAATACACAAGACATAATAAAACCCTTATCCCTTCGGCAGAATGCATGGCACGCCATTCCCAGGGTATCAGATTGGGTTATGGGGATAATAGTTCACGGTTACAAGCTTCAGTTTGCAAAATGGCCAGTCAGGAGAGCTGTTTTCAACTTGAGATATTTTAAATCCACTGACTGAAGTGGCTGAAATGGGACTTGCCACAGGCCTTGTAGGGCGACGGCAAGGTCCCAAGAGGGTACGAGGTGTGGTCTCGGGGGATTAACCATATGCGCACCTCTGAAGAACCTTACGATGAGTTGGTGCTTCCCGAGAGATGCACCCTCCACTGCATCGTGATATGCTGCTATGGCAGCAACATACACTTTGAGAGTCGAAGGGGACAGCCTGCGCTCCAACTTCTTCTGCAGGAAAGAAAGCACCACTGCGATCGAGCATCTCTGTGGGTCCTCTCCGAGAGGAACACCAGTCGACGGCATCCTGTCCAGGAACCAGACATTCCAAAGATCAGGGCGCGGGTGCCAAATCGTGCCCATGCCCTAAGAAACAAGGACCTATTTCAAGGGTATCTCCCAGGGAGGGGCTGCCGCGATGAACATGAGGTTGGCAAACCAGGTCTAGGAGGGCCAGTATGGCACTACCAGCAGAACCTGCTCCTCGTCCTCCATATCTTGCACAGGGTCTGTGCAAGGAGGTTCAATGGGGGAAAGGCGTACTTGAGCCCAGGGGACCAGCTGTTTGCCAGTGCATCCCTGTCGAGTGGCGACTCATCAAAGGAGTAATACAGGCAGCAATGAGCAGACTCGGGAAAGGCAAAGAGGTCTATCTTGGACTCGCTGAAGTGGCTCCAGATCAGCTGGACTATCTGGGATTGGAGCTGCATTCTCCAGGGTGGGTGAGAGCTGGTCGGCTGAACGGTTGAGTGTCCCTGGAATTTGAACAGCGTGCAGCGATTTGAGAGGCGAGTCCTCAATGTAGCCATGGACATGTGAGGCAGCGATCGTGTCCATCCGATGAGGTGAGGAAACTCCCGCACCCAGAAACGCACAGTCGGATCAACATTCCGGAGAACACTTCACCAACTGCGAAAAATGTCCTGGATTGCAGAGGGAAGATGGCAACTCTGTGCAATCAGTGGTCTATGCTCGCTGGAATGCAAAAAGCTAGCACAGGCGGCCTTTAAAAAGGCCACCAGCCCGCAGGATCCACTGACAGCCGCCCAGTGAACGCTGCCAGACAAGAAAGCAGATGATCGCACAAACTCTTTTTTGATGACGCTCCACTCCAACTTCAAATCGAAAGCCGAGGGGATCTCCAGCTCAGGAACGTCAAAGGCTCCAAAGCGAAAAGCTGCAGGTGCACTGTATTCATGCCCTCTTGTAATCACGTAGTGGGTTTGGCCTTTTAATTGAAGTGGGATTGGCCTTTTATTTGAAGTTCAAAGGCAATTGGTCTCTCTGGCAAGTTCCCATATGTAACATCGAAGTGATTAGACTGAAAGGGTAACACATGGATTCGCTACAGGAGGACTTAATTAACCCCCCAGAGCTAAGCCGTGAGGGACGTTTTATGACGAATACGTGCACGTTATTTCACGTCTTCGGAAGTGTAATGGATATCACGCATTTAAACCCATTCAAAGGCTTGGAGGGGTCTGGACAATTTTTATTTCTTCGATTCATCTTAAAGAAGAATGTCAAATAAACCAAGGATGCTTAAAAGGTGAGTAAAAGACAGGATCATTTTCACTTTTGGGTGAACTATCCCTTTAATGAACAAAACTTGTCTTTGTTGTATTTTCAGTGACTCCACACCAAGGGTGCCATAGTAAGTATTTGCATAAATTGTCATTTTGCTTAGTTTTATTTTGTAGAGCATTGCATTGAACGGTAAAATAAAAACTGAAGTGTGTCATTTTTTTCATGCACAATAAATATGTGCAGCGGAAACTATGAAAGCCTGTTTCTTTCAATGAATTAAAATAAAATAAGTTTATTGCAACTTTTTATTTTACAATTCTGACTTTTTATACTTGAAGTAACCTTTTTTTTTTATCAGTGGCGGAAACTGGCTTACATAGGAAATGCACACTTGCAGCATGTTGGGTAATAATCCACATTCATACTTTTTTCGTGTGTCTGTGGCCTGACCCGAGTGAGGCAATAATTATTACCTGAGCAGCGTAAACAGGAATGAGACGAGAAGTGTCTGCTCGAGCTCTGTGATGTTCAGTTTCACAGACTTTGTGGGGATTTTCCAGGATTTAAAGTTCAGAGCTTCAGACGCACCGCTGCTTCCGTTTGACAACACATCGCTTCAACAGAGAGATTAATCACAAGCAAACTATACCAATACAAAAAATGGTAATGCTTATTTTATAATGTTGTAAAAATGTAAGGGTTTACATGGCTTTATTTTTATTTTAAATGCTTGCATTTTAAAATCAACATCTAAATATCTGTTCAGTAGTCCCTATAATAGATGTTATTATTATAGATTATAAAATAAATAAAAAAATAAAAAAATAAATAGGCTAAACATTATTTTGCACCATTGAAACATCCAACATATTGTTTCAAATTTAAAACATAAAATAAAAACAAAAACAAAATGTATAATTAAAAACTAAATATAAAACATAACAACATTCTCAGAGAAGCCAGTTTCATGCAACATCTGCTGAGTAACTTCAGCCAAAACATAAAATAAATGCATGTTTTCATAGCACAACAAACGTCTGTCTGAGGGCAGTAGAAACCAGTGCAGTTAGAGATGCTGCTGCAGCTTTACAGCAGGTGACTTGAGCGGTGGAGATCCACTTATAACATGGCTTAAAAAACAACCTGTCCATCGTTTCTCTAAAACAAACGCATAAAAAACTGCCTGCTGACAAGGCCTTTGCACTGCTGCTTGAGATAAGGAATATTTATTCTCTTAGGAAATTACACTTCAGCCCACATTTGGGGCCATAAAATGTTTATAGCTGTAACTAAATGTGTGTTATGATGACGTGATTTGAGTGCATTCATCAGGCATATTACATCTGCAAAAGGCCGTTCTCACTGGGAAAATAAGCGGCACATTCTTAAGTGCTTCAGCTCTTAGATCTTATTTGGGTGCATTATAATTAAACATTAAATTTAATATAAAAAACTCATAAATTTATTAATGCCATTTATTTTAATATCGAAAGCTGCATTCATCGATCTAAAATACAGTAAAACAATTTAAAACAACATTTTATTTCCTTTTTTTACTAGAAATATGTTGTAAATTATACTAGTGAAAGGATGGGGCTGGATTTGCTTAAATAATGTTGCAATGAAATATTAGGCCCTTGATGTTTTTTTGGTTGTGTTGTATTGTGAATATAGTTGTGATACTGGGTTTGTAGGTACTGTGCTAATTTTCCATTAAAGAATGGTGGCCCTTTGCTTTGACTACATTCATAGTAGTATTCATTATCAAGCAAAAAACAGATCATATAAAGATCACAATCTCATGATTTTGCTTTCTAAAGTCATTTCTGAGCCACAAAAAAAAAATGCTTGCTGGCATTACTCACTGACCACAGTGCAGACGTTACTCATGGCTTTAGATGTTCTCCCTGAGAGCTTAAATTAAAAACGTCTCCATTTCATCTCAATGCAAGTGAATTTCACAACCCAGATGGGCCTGGAGAAAATGCATGCTGGGAGTGTCTTACGGGCAGCAAGCCAAACGGGGCGGCATGACGTTTTTGTGCTGAGTTGCGAAATGCAAATTGGTTTGTAAAATATTTCTTTCTAGGTGACAAAAAACGGTTGGATGTAAATATGCAATACCATTAGCCTGTTTAGTCTATTTTTAAGCTGTTATGATCTCATGCAACAGCTAAAACATGTCTTCATCTAAATCAAGTTATCAGTTAACAATCAGATAACTGTTAATCTGTCTTGTGTTAGCCGGTTATACTGTTTTTTTAAAAGGTAATTTATAGTTAACCTTTGAGTTTGTCTGAAATATCAATGTTTTATTGCATCTCAGTGCACTTCTGAGAAGATAACAGCATATCCGGGATCGAAGGCCAAGTTTGGTTTAATATTAGAGCAGAGTGTGCTTTCCTCATTAAAGCATGCTTTCGGAAAAAGGACACTGATTAACCTCTGAACACAGACCCTTATCTGACTAATAAGTGAACATTAGGAAGCTCAATGCACTGTCAGCCAAGTTTATATTGCACAAGGAAATTTATGCGTACGTTTTGGCTACTGGCTAAAAATACAGCACAGCACATCCATTTGCAAGGCTTTCTCCATGCTGTCAAGAGGCACTAAAGCTCCAAGGATTGATATTCCCTGATCTTAATAAACCAAGATAGCTTGTGTTTACAACATGACTGCATAACAAGGCAATGGCACAAGCTCCAGGGTTGCATGCAAACATTTTCATAAAGAGCACTGTAAAAACAACAGACTTTAACAGCAAATATTAATGCAAAACAGCTTTAATAATCTGATTCATTAAAAAAAAAGAGCAAAAATGCAATGTTTTTGAAAGGAAATACAACTGTCACAGTATATGTGTTTGTGCAAAACTTTGGCAAAGCCATTTTAATAGTAAAGCTTGTCACTAACAGCTGACATGGTTTGTTTACTTGTTATTCGCATTTGTAGAAGAATCTACTCCAAAATGCCATGTAATTGGATTAAGAGTTTATTAGATTAGCATGCACATTTGTTCTGTTTACCTACACAAAAAGAACCAATAATAATGAAGCAACATTCCCAAAAAGGAAGCTCGCAGCTCAGTCTAAAGGTACATTTTGGGAGGAAGGAAGCAAAGGTCAGTTCAACACTCAAGCAAGGCGCTGATCAAAGCCTTAAGCAGCTGTTTATCTTTCAAACTTGCAAGCCATGGAAAATATATCCCACGAGCCAGACCGCACAGAGATATTTTGAGACTTCCCAATGCTCTGCTCTCCCTACTTCGGCATTGTCATGCCTTGATGAGTCAGGGTTGCATGATCTAACCTTCGCCGTTCCAAATACAATATCCATCTGTGGTGGAGACTGTACAGCTTCATCTATGCATTCCTAATAATCCTGCACTAAATAATGAGCGGTTTGCTATTTGAGCTTGCATTTCCAGTAACAACCGAAACCACTAATGCCTTGATGCATCTCTGAATAAACCTTGCTTAAAGTTTAATTTGGGTTGAGAGATGTTACTGTTGAAATGCTGGAGGAAAATGCGGTATATCTAGTAATGCTTGCCATTTTTACCCTTAGCACTATAATCCATTATGCTACATTTTTTGCACAATAATTCAAATGCATGCATGCATTTAAAACTGTAATAAAGACTGAATTAGATAAAATGCTAATTCAGACGATAAATAAAACACACATGCCATGATAGATTACAAAAGTAAACTTAGCTCTTCCAGAGTTGAGCATGTGACCATGTGTTGTTTTACAAGCTACCACATTCATTGCATTTCTTTTGGGGCTCTATGTATATTTGGGGAGAGATTTATATCTATGTATTCCAAACCACTTCATTGCATTTTTGCATGGCTCCAGTTATGTAAGTGTTTGCATTGATACTGTGCAGCAAAATCTAACACGTGCATGCATTTAAAACTGAAATAAAGGCATGAAGGTTTAACAAAAAACACCCTTATATGCAAACCTTAAACAGATGAAAAATGTTCCACTTTAGATCACTACAGTCAAGACACAAAAGAAGTAAATTAAGGACAGTGACTCATGTGAGCATGTGATCATGTTGTGTTTCACAAGCTTCTGCATGCATTGCATGTCTTTTGCTCTGTGCATGTTTGGGTAGAGATATATAATTATGTAGGTTATGTTGCTCCTGTTATGTAATTTGATACTTGTGCAGCAAAATCTGATACACTATTGTATGCATGTAATCAAAACTGCATTAATTCAAACAAAAACAACCTAAACTGAAATTGATAACATGCTGCATTGAATTACTACACTGAATTACTTGTTTGGTACAAAAAACAAACAGGGGTAAACTAAGGAGAATATCTCTTATGACAAAGAAGTGTTTAACATTTTTTTTTTGTGTGGAGATATATTTTTATAATACTTTTTACTTATATTAGTGCAGGCCAAACCACTTCCATTGCATTGTTTCACTTCTTCTGTTAGGCAGAACTGTTTGGATTTATATTTTGCAGCAAAATATAATGCATTTAAAACCGCAATAACGGCATGGCGGATATTTTTAATGCAAAAGCAAATTTGACCAAAAACACCCTAAAGAAGGAAAACATACATGATGCACTGAATTACTGTAGTTGAGAAAACAAATAAGAATAAACTAGAAACGGTGACTAGTGATTTCCAGAGTTGAGCACGTGACCATGTGTTGTTTTACATGCTACTACATTCACTGCATTTCTTTTGAGGCCCAGTGCATGTGTGGGGAGGGATTTATATTTGTGTACACCAAACCACTTCATTGCATTGTTGAATTGCTGTTGTTACATAACTGTTCAAATCTGTTTTAATGCATTTAAAGCTGCCATAAATGAATGCAATGGCATACATTTTTTAGCATGCTAATTTAAACAAAAATACTATATACAAAAACCACATTAAATTCCCACAGTCAAGGTAACAAGAGCACATTAGGGACTGTGGCTTTGGAGCATGTGACCATATGTTTGTGTGTTTTTTAACAAGCTAACACATTTATTGCTTTTTTTAAAGCACATTTTGGGAGAGAGTTACATTCATGTCGAACTACTGCATTGTTTTAATACTTGTGTAACGTAACTTTGCATTGATACTGTGAAGCAAAATGTAATGAATGCATTTAAAACTGCTATAAATAAATTCACGAGTGGGTACTTTTCACATGCAAATTCAAACTAAACACTCTCCGTGTAAAGCTAAAACATATATTACAGGTTAAATTAGACTCTTCCTGACAGCCTGATACTAAACAAGGGACAGTGACTTGGTATTTACAAAGCTGACCACATGACTATGTGTTGTTTTACAAACTACCCTAATCATTACGTCTTTCTAGGCCCTGCGCATGTGTGGAAAGATTCATGCTTTCCAAAACACTGCACTGTTATATAACATTGATGACAAGCAACAAATCAGATGCATTAAAGTGATGGGAAATATTTTGCCTGAGCTTTAAAATTAAATATACTTCTAAATCAGGTATAAAAGTTTAAGCCAAAAAGTCTTCGAGTAGCTGAGATGACAAAACAGATGGTAGGGTTTTGTAGCATTAGTCAACACACGCCCAGCTCCACCCAAGTCTGACGAGGCAATTTCCTGCAGCACACAAAGACCCAAACACGACCCAGAGAACTGGTTAAGGTAATGATTTACAAGCCAGTGCTCATATTACACATCACTTTGAAACTGCAATAACAAGCTACTCCGTATAATAATTATATATTAACTAGGCTACAGCGTTTGCCAAGGGCTCCGTAACACAAACCCTGTAACGTAAAGCATGACTCGGCTGAACTCAATAATTTAAAAACATATCCGAGATGACGTATGCTGAACGGGGGCACAGCCAGCAAAAGCAACTGCTCCTGCGCTCAGATCCTCAGAAGAAGCAAGCAGAGACGCTTTGTTAATACAAGATCAGAAAATGTATTTGGCAAATTTTAAACAAGTGCATACAAGTACAGCTAGAAGCATTTTCCAATGTTTGCCAAGTGCTCGTAGAGTTGCATTAGTCACATTCTACGTTTAACAGGAACTGCCACCATATCTAAAAGTACATCAAGAAATCATTAAACATCGACAAAGAAGAACGGTGACCGTTATAATGAGTACATACCTTTTTATCTTCAAAAAATATAGAAACACAATGTATTCAAAAAAAATTTTAAAAAAAATGTACAGCAATGTTTACCAAGTATGCATGTCCCTCATGTCCATTTTATACAAGTCCATTAGTTTCTGTCTGGATGGTATGCATGGGATATTCATCATATTTATATATTTATATAGACCAGAATATTAAAAAAAAAAAGCACAATCAAGTGTCTCTCTCCTTTTTTACTTTGACGTCTCCTGCCAAGATGGTGGCTATTTCACCTTGCATGAAAGCCCAGGGTACGTTGGAGCCCACCAGGGGGCATTTCTCGCCGCTTGGACAGTACACTTCTCCGGTCGCACCCTGCTGTTTGATGCTCTCCCGAGAGCAAGGGAAGCAGAACTTGTGAGACGCCACCGAAGGGCACTGCACAAAGTGTGTGTCCTCCAGCCTCTCGTGGCAAAGCGTGCAGCACAGTGGGATGCTGCTGGGAACTGAGGAGTCCGGGATACTCTGTGGATGCACTGGATCCATGCCAGGAACGTGAGGTGTCACGGTGCCCTGCGCCAGCCGTCGTTGGTTGGGAGAAAGCGGGCTGCTGCTGTTTCTGCGAGTGGTCGAGTGCACCTGGTTTGCATCCTTGGGTGAGCTGTTTCCACCAGCGTTGTCTGCCGCCAGAATGAGTGCCGCGATGGGCGAGCTTCCGTTCTGGGCGGAGGCCTCTGGCGGGGTGGTGCGAGCGTGAGGGGATATCGTGGAGGGTGGGGAGGTAAAGCTGGATGGCAGGACCGGGGGCATTTTCAATCCATCTCCTGCCGGGAGCCACTGCTGTCCATCTCCATTAATCTTGGCAGCTGTCCCGCCCTCTCCATCCGGCTCCGGCGAGGCTTTTCTCTTCAGATTCTTGGGATGTTTGCCTCGATCTACAGAAAAAGCACAAGTACACGTGAAGTCACCACTACACATATACAATGCAAACTGTGGAAGAGCTGCATTACATTATTAAAAAGGGGGAAAATCGTGTGTTCTACTCTGGCCAGACGAAACCAGCCGTTAATTCTAATTACAGCGCATAAAGCATCTTTATGCAACGCTGACAATGTGGTAGACGCAGCCATGCATTGTAGTGCCAGACGTAACAATGAGGCTGACTGCAAATGCACCACATGCAAATACACGTTGAGCTTTGATCAGCGGAAATTTTCTTGCAGCTGACTCATGCAAGTGTTCTCATTCAAAGCAAGCCATTAATGAGACTACAGTAGCATTGTATTGTACTGCATGCATCTACTGTATTTGATGTATATACCACAAAACCAGAAAAATTATTGATTTTATGCCACAAATCTTTAGGATATTAAGTAAAATGATGTTCCATGAAAATAGTTTGTACATTTTATTCAGTGAATTTAACCTTAATTTTTGCACCCTCAGATTTCAAAAATAGTCAAATGTTATCCTATTCTAACAAACCATACCTCAATGGTAAGATTTTTTATTCAGCCATTTCACGTGATGTGCAAATCAAACTCAAATAATTTTCATTTATGACTGGTTTTGTGGTCCATGGTTACGTATTATGTCTAACCATACAAAATTAATATGTGAGCTACATATATCTGTCCAACCATTTACAACTAACGTTAGACTAAAAACACATAAAAAAATCGCACCTGATTTGGACGCAGGAGGGTTAGTCTCGTACATGACTCTCTGCTGCATGTGCTCCTTCTTAAATCTGGGGTCGTACGCGTTGAGCGCCATTAAATCCCGGGATGTTTTGTTCTTGATCCAGTCGTCTGCGCGAGTTTTGTGGCTGTCGCTGATCTCAGGTGTGAGGCTGTCCGGTCTGAGCTTGTCCTTGTCGTGCTCGGTGCTGGAGACCGAGGCTGGCCGCTTGTTCCCCCCGAGATCGGCGGGGCTGAGACCGGGTCTGCCGTTCATGGCGTGAACCATGTTGCCGTTCACCAGAGGCACTAAATTGGGCGGTACACCGCTAGTCCTGCGCGGGTTCGGACTCTGCCGGTTGAGCTCCGGAGGATCGTCCGGTTTTGAGAATCCGTTCGGGACCGGGATGCCGTTCGCCTGCCGCACAGACTGGTATTCCGGTCCCAGTCTGGGTGGACGCTCCGAGGACAGCGGGTAACGGTCCAAGGGCTGCGGCGGACGCGAAACCGGCTCTCCAGACGCGTGATTTAACGCCTGGATCTCTTTGCCCGATAACGGTTTCGCCGCCGGTCTGCCGTCCTGAAATCCATGGGCTCTTTTGAGCTGCCGCGCGGTTTCAATGACAAACTCGATCCTATCTGCTCCTTCGTAGTTCACGCATCCCCTGCAAACGGGCTCGGTAAAATCCCAGATCATAGCCCACGGCATGCGGGGCAAGTCGCATAAATAACACGACTGCCTCCTCGAAGCAGCAACCGCCGCGGACGACATCGTTCTTTTAGGTGGAAATCCCTCCGAAGTGCAGCACAATCCTGTCAGAAATGTTTGTGGGAAAACGAGGTAGGCTCCTCTAGAGTAATAATTGAGTTACAAACAGAACTTCATAGTAGTGTGCGCTTTACTACGACGCTCGCTCGATCACGCTCTCTCACTCACTACTACCGCGTCCAGACCGGAGCTCAATGTGGAGCAGTGACGTCACTGACGCTCCGATTCTATTTACTTGATTCTTCGATAGAACTCCCCCTCCGGCGCATGCGCGCTGATGGCGCTCTCTGGAGAATGGTTGCCAGGTTTTCACAACAAAACCTTGCTACTTAAAACTTGCCCAAAGGGCCCTTTTCACAAGACTGTGATGACGCATTTAACGGTCCTCAGCACTATAAATCCGCAAATGTTTTTAAGTTTTACATATTTAAAACTTTAATACGTTTATATATAATTATTTAAATGTATGTTCCTTTTTAATAATATACTTTTATTATATCACCTTTGCACCTTGGTAAAATTCGCACTACAGAGGCTAAATATCACGTTATTGGGGTCACTTCAACAGTGTTAAAGTAGCCCAATTGCATTGGCGGACCTGGCAACACTGCTCTCAACACCCCCTCCCTCCTCCCTTCTTCTTTTCCTTTATTTAACTCTACTTGAATCGAGGCCAGAGCTGCGACGAAGACAGCTAGAAATAGGAAATAAGCGAAAGAGCGCTTTCGATATCACCAAAGACGCGTTGGAAATGATTCAAAGTCCAAAGTTTCAGTTTAGACTCGCTGACGTACGACGGACGGTATATGCAAATCAACCAAATTCTTACCGAAAGGAATGGCGAACTTTTTCGAACGAATTTGGTTACCATAATCACGGAAAACATGGAAATTTAAGGGAATTACGATTTACAGGCATAAGCAAGTGGATGTGAATGAAATCTTGTTTGTAGTGGATATAACATTTCTTGTAATCAGCAAGAAATCGCTCCATAAAATATATTTTTCGTATGCATTAAATTACAAACTACTGGAAAATCACGGAAAAGGTGTGGTTATTTGCTTGTTTATTGACTCATGGAGATATCTAATTAAAACAATATAAACTATACTATTATTTTGTAATTAAAGTTTAATCTTAATCATAAAAATATTTTTAGAATTTCTTATATTTTTATTCCAAATTACAAACGACTGGAAAATAGTGCAAAAGGTGTGGTTATTCGTTCATTCATATATCTGATAGATAGATATATCAGATATATTTATATATCTGATATATATAGATATATATATAAATATATATATATATATATATGTGTGTGTGTGTGTGTATATATATATATATAATATTATAAATTGTAATTTATTATTATGATTATTGATATTGGATATTCAAAGGCTGGCTGATGTAGACTATAATTAGATTATCAGACCTGTCTGTTTTAACTCATGCATTAAAATCCACCTATACATTCCAGTTGTGAACAGTGTACAGAATCACTAACATGCCATTCAGAGTCAGAATTAATCACATTCATCTTTCCCTGTTATTAGTCATATATGTCATATTGTAAAAAATATTTTATGTCATATTTTTTTGTTTTGTTTAGATGGTTGTAAACGTCAATGGGTACAAAATGTCCACAGTGTGAGCAGAAATAGCTTTGTAGATCCTTCCCTTTTGTTTTGGCTCCGTTCCAATTGAGTGCAGCTTCAGGGCTCTTTGGGTGAAGCAATGCGTCTGAAATCTGCAGACACAAGAAGGCAGGATGTGTTTGTGCAAGCCCTCGTGACGTTGGAAAGAGGAAGTTAGATGTTTAGTCACGTACCCACAGCTCGCCTCGCCCTTCTCAACGAACATTGAATCTGCTGGCCCGCAGCCAGGGCTTATGATCAGCCCTCCTCAAGGAATTGGGCGTGTTTTGTACCAGAGAAACTGTAAATATCACCTTTTCTTTCCGGCCTGACAACTAATTCCTCCAGTTTGCATTCTGGGTAGGCTGATTGGATTTCACATGCTGTGTGATTCAAGGGCAAGGTCTCAAAGACAGAAAGCAGAAGGTCATTGCTTGATATTGTTTTCTACATCAACTGGCTGGCTGTGACTCAAAAATGGGTCAGTCCCGAACACGAGTAAAAAACAATACTGAATGAAAACAATATAAATGCATATATACAGTAGTCATGCATAGTCTGGATAACAGAGGTAAAAGAAATATGAACCAGACTACAGTTTAAACAATTAATAAAATGGTATGTGTTGACTGCAACATAGTTGTGTGGTGAATTGTTGGAAACCTAATAAAAAAAAAAAAATCAAATTATACAAATAAAAAATTTGAATTTAATTGTCCATTTCCCCCTTTCAATCTTGTGATTATTAAAAATATTTATTTTATTCATAAATTTTATTAATATTCATACAAATGATTTATCTCCAATCAGACGTTTAGTTTCAATAATATGCCATCTTGAAGTATTAATAAGCCGTCTTGGTAATATAAATACATTTTTAGATTTTTTTGATATTTAATTCAGATTAATAATTTGACTAATCGTTGCTCTTACAAAAAATTTATATCCAACCAGATTTTTTTATTTCATCATAATCCAACTTAAAATATTCATACCACCATATAAAGCATGCTGTTTAACATTTATCAACTATTCATAATTTGACCAGTTGTAGTTATTACAAACTTGTTCATGTTCAATGTGATGTTTTGCATCCTTCATAATCCAACTTGGCAATAATAATGAATATATGAGTTTTTTTTTTTTTGGTTCACCTTTCTATGATTTACAATGTTGTCTCTGCGTAAAAAAATTAAATTCCACATCCTGAAGCAAGACCAGTTGAGAAACACTTACATGCTCATGACTCAGCACTTCTGAAGCAATGCCTCATTGTGGAACACAGTTAAAATAACACTTCGGAAAGAAAGCGTAACACAGAAAGGCACCAGAAAAAACAACATGCGAACCTTCAAATCCAAATGTGTTTTATTAGTCAGCCTTGAATCAGGAAGGAAATACTGATACCACAGTATATCAGTGTTTTTCTTTAAGATAGACAAGGTTTTATTCTTTTATGTGTTACCTCTCGCATGATTTTTTATCTTTCTCCCTTCCATAACGTGGCCCATTTTCAGCGTTATATAACTTTGCTACAGATGTTCAAGGACGTGGTTCTGTGCATGAAAACAACACAAATTAAATATTGATATTGTTATATAAGTCCTAAAATGAAAAGCTTAAATGAAAAGGCTTCTTATTTTAAAGCTTGTATACATGAACAAAATCAGTTTGTGTTTACAAAAGGTTTGTTTTAGTCCTCGGAAATGGACCCAGATGCATTTACAGAGACGCAGACGGCATAAAACAACATTAGTCTCGACTATAAAATGTGTGCTGTGCTTTTGGGTTCACTGAAGTGTGTCGAGTGAACCCGCTGACACAATGTCACTCTGCCCTGCGTTTAGCGCAAGCAGTCTGTAAAATCTCCTTTCCTCCTTTTGATTGGCTGTAAATTGTTCAGGAAATGGTAACCATGGCAACCCTTGCGCTCCCCAGGATAGCCCCACTAACAGGCAACATCCTGTTTACTGTGTTGCTATTTTTTTCTCCGCAGCTCACCAAATCAACTGAGAATGTTTTTGTCGCACGTTACGAGTCTGTTGTGCAACCCTCAGTTTTGTGATTAGTGACCCGTTTATGCTAGTTTCTTGCATGTTAAAAGTGTATACACTTAAATACAGAAAGAAAGAAAGAAAGAAAGAAAGAAAGAAAGAAAGAAGGAGAATGTATGCTTTGAAAAAAGCCAGAAATAGCCTTTCAGATACAAGCCCACTATTGAATTGTGCGCATTTAAATTACTGCATTAGGCTATTCTTCACGTTTGTAATGCAAATTTGGTGACTGCTAAATGCATAAATGTACAGTTAATGTGTGTGTATATATATATATGAGTAAATGACGTATCTGTGTGTCCTATGGTGTGACAGAAAAAATCTAAAGAGACCATCTAACATTAAAGATAAACCTCTCCTGTGCTATTTTAAACTCTAAGAATAAAGATTCATTTGTGTGTTCATTTGTTTTCTACATTTTTATGTAATACATGTTTCTATTCTACATTTTGTGTGTTTGTGTGTGTGTGTTTATATGTATGTGCATAATAAAATTAAAAGTACACACACAGACATACACACACACAATTACACATGGAGAGAAAGAGAACATAATTACTTTGACATATTAACAATAAATTCTGGATATTCTCAAAACAGGCATTTATTCTTCTTGTTGTTATGAATTCTGTACATTACATAGTTTCATGTACAAAAATACTTGTTGAAGCGTTCTCACTTTTCTGGTGCAAACAGCAAATATTTGGTTATATCGAGGAGGTCCAGAAATTATAAAATGGAGGAATTTAGTCAAAATGGAGGGCCTGAGAGAGAGGAGCAGAAGAAATGTGCTGGGCGTCTGGAATTTGGGGGCTGGAGGCTGCAGAGGTGATGTCATTAGAGCAGAGTAGCTGGAGAAAAACAACTCTCTTTCTTTATTCAGATCCCTTTTGCTGTCCCAGCAGGGGAGGGAGGGAGGAAGAGGGAGGGCTTGGCAGGCAGCCGTGGCAAGGGCTGCTGGGAAATGGTAAAGGATGCCAAGCAGGCTCTGCAGCCAACATTAGTGGCTCACATCTTTGTTCTCTGAAACCTGGTGTGCTGCCAAAAGCCTCATTTCAGCTCCCTGCCATGATTACACTGGATGTAGGCCAATTCCTAAGAGCTTGCAATCCTCTCTGTTGCGTGCGGCAGCTCTCTCACTCGTTCAAAGGCTCACTGCCAAACATGGAGCAGTTTCCATGGCGACAGCAGGCCGAACATAAAAAGTAAGTAATGATTCAGGCAGAGCACCAGATGTGCCACATGTGCAACCGTTACCAAAAAAAAAAAAAAAAAAGCATTATGATGTAGAAAAGGCTGGTCTAGTCTGGTTCTAGTTCAAAATGCAGGAAAACTGATGGAGTGTAAAATATGCAAAAAAAAAATGTAAAACAGAACACTAAGCATTTTTTAAACAGTTGATATTGTGCCGCTAAGGGGCCATTTGTACTGTTACAAAGTAACAGCACAGCTCTTCTCAACATGATATATTTGAAATCATCTCTTTGATCATATTACTAACCTCACATTTGATCAGTTATGGAAATTAAAATTAAAACTAAAAGGTTTTCTTCTTAAAACAGCTCTGGCAAAACAGATGCTCTCATGTTGTCTCTGCTGTAGCTCATGAAAAGCATGCTGTCATTGCCAGATGAGAAGAGATGTGGTTTCCTGTCAAAATCCCCTGTCATTTGCACAAGTAGCATGACATACCCTCAGAAAAACTCACATTTAAATGTTATAATTGAGGTTGACTGACTTGTACAGGAAATACACGTCTGAGTAAAAAGAGGTTGTGTAGCCAAAAAAAAAGGTCTTTAAATAGTTAGCTTAGTTGCAGCCAAGATTTTAGTGGTTCGCTGTTAAACTAAATAAAAACATGTGCAATTTAAAATTAGTCCAGTCAGATTCATGCGTAATTAGACCAGCTATAAAAAAAAAAAAAAAAGCATTTATCAGTTGCTACAAAATAAATAAATAAATAAATACAAATGTATAAAACAATACAATTAAAAATTAATTATTAAATTAAAAAAAATTCAAACAAATCAAAATGACTAAATAGAAAACAAAATAGAAGTGAAAAAACAAATACGAAGTATGATAAATACATCGATAACTAAAGCAAAAAATTTCATAATTAAAACAATTAAACAAATAAATAAATAAATAAATATAATAATAATAAATAAATAATATAATTAATAAATGAATAAAAACAGAAACAAAAATAAATTATAAAATTTACATGTGGGCACATTTTGCCAGATTTATATGTAAATGAAATTTATTTACAAACTTGTCTCAAACATGACTCATACCTTCACATCACTGGGGTTGAGTTGGCAGGTGTGTATGATGACATCTACTATGTAAATTAAGTGTGGGTGGTGGTGTCTCTTTTCACACTTTTGGTTTCACATGCATTAATGGAACAAGCCCGCTTTCAGCGAGTGAATCACCAGAAACCAGTTTTTTTTGCTAATTGAATTTCAGGGACATTCTGTAATGTGCGCTCACCATCATAAATGTCGTAACAATATCAGGGCTTTTTTTGTTTTAGCTGATACTTTCCAGACATTAATTACTCAAACTACTTGAAAAAAGGATTGCATTAATTGTACAGCGATTATTCTTATTAACTCGACAACATGTCAGGTCACGCCAACAAAGAAAGTCACACCTTTGCATATTTGCCTATTCACTGAGCATGTATGCAACCTAATAATTAAAAATCTCCCATAAACTTTTTTTTTGGGCACTGTCTGGATTTATAACTTTTGCTTGTATTTGATGGTCATCAGATAATGCACGAGCACTCAATAACATTCAAGAATTGTAAACACTTTCAAAAGTTGTTCTTATGAGCACATATCAGTCCTTGCAAAGTTATGATGTAGCTTACACTGAAGAACATCCATCAATCAGAGAGTCTAGTGGACAGAGTTTGGCTAGAATTAGCTGAACTAGCTAACTTACTAGCTAACAAGGTTAGTTATCAAAACTTTAGCACAAAAATCTTAAATGTAACTGTTTGTTTCAGAACATTCATTTAGCATTCAACAATAACATTTCCATTCATTTTTTTTAAATTATTAACACAGGTTCACTACCAGCTTGCCGCAGGTCGGTTAGGGCGGCGAAAAGGTCCCAAGAGGGTACAGAGGGCGGTCTTGGGGGATTAACCCAACGCGCACCTCTAAGGAACCTAACGATGAGTTGGTGCTTACCTAGGGACTGGCTGTCCACTGCATCATGGTATGCCACTATGGCAGCAATATACACTTTAATAGTTGAAGGGGACAGCCTGCGCTCCAATTTTTCCTGCAGGAAGGCAAGCACAACTGCAATCAAACATCTCTGAGGGTCCTCTTGGCATGAGGAGCACCAGTTGACAATTAGACCCCATCTCCGAGGCGGGCAGTCACGATCGAGTTCAGCTCTGTGTCGAAAAAAAAGATCCCCTGCTGACAGAGTTTGCTCTTTCCTCAACTGACCTGAATTCCTATCCGGGTGACATACCGAAGCACAGGGGTCCTGTGTTGAATGTGAACGTACATCTGCCAACGGGCAGACGGAGGTTCCTTTGTGAGTCTGGTAAAGACTAGGAGAGACAGGAACAGGCCAGACAGGAGAACGCAGTACCGATACCGCTCGAGCCTCGAGCCCAGACTGCCGAAAGAGCCTGAGGCGAGGCAGAAATGAAGCGTGACAATACACGTACTTCAGGTCGACGGCTGCAAACCTGACCGGGAGTCTGAGGGACGGCGTGAGCACTCTGTCTGAACAGCAGCCTGAGAAGAGACTGGTCCAGGGCTCACAGATCCAGGAAGGGTCTTTACCCACCGTTTTATTTGGTCATGATGAGGTGAGGGCTCTAAAGCTCTGACCTCAACTCGGCTGGAGAAACAGGCTTCATTGCTTCCTTCACATTAGGATAGCAATGTCCAAACGAGGGACAGCCAGTGAGGTCGAGCCAGAGGTGTTGCTCCTGAACCCTTAGTGCGGACATCACCTGACCATCCGTGAGCGCTGCCTCAGCGTGCTTTTTTACAATTTTTTTTAACTACAAGACAGTGCTCTTGCCCGTCTAAAGAGGAGAGGAAACTCCCACACAGACAGAAGCACATGGTCGCATAGACATCCCGGAGAATGGCTATGAAACCGTGGGGAAATTGCTCTTTTTTGACGCCCGGTTGCCCAGGGGAGACCTCTCGCGGCACCGCGTGCACTCAGTAGTTGAGACGAGCAAAAGACTGACGCTCACTTTGTCAGTCTCGCGGGTCCGTTGACAGCTGCCCAGTTGAAGATGCTGCAACGACGAGAGAGCTTGAACTCGGACAGGAACTTTGTATGTAGATTCTCTTCCAGCAGACTCTATGTCATTCAGACGAGGACCCGAAAGCTAAAAGCTGCATGTGCAGTCCAGCCGTGCCCTCTTATATTCACGCTGTGATAAGGTGCACCTGGCTGTAATTATTGCATGCCAATATTCATTGGCCTTTTCCAAAGGATTCGAAGATGATTGGTCTCTCAAGCGAGATCCCATATGTAACGTCAAAGTGATTTGACTGAAAGGGTAACTCTCTCTCTCTCTCTCTCTGGCTCTTTCAGTTGCGTCAGAAAGTACTGAAAATCAGTGTCACACCCAGCCACTTACCAATGACACGAAGCAGAAAGGAACACATATCAGAACGGCCCTCAGCGCACCGGATATGGCTGTTAGCTACGTCCGCCTGCGCCTCACTTGCTTGTCGACTTCAAAGTGTGGATTTTTTCAAACAGATTTCTCTCAGAAGTGAGTGATAGAACAAAATCAAGCGAGACACTTGAAAGGGAATGTTACGATGTGTCTAAGTAATCTCTCTCTGGATGCTTTCATCTGCAGCCATGGCTGTCATTACCCATGATAGTGCTCTAACTAGGGTTAACCCGCTTTAGCAGGGTTATCAGACAGTGACTTAAGAGCTAGTAATATAAGTCTTGAGTGAAATTTCAAATGTGATCTCATACATTCAGACTTTGGACTTTAGGTCCAAACACTGTAAACTAAACACAGAGGCATTAAATGCATTGCTTTGATAATGCATCAAGCCATCAATATTATTATAATAGACTATTGTTTGCCTGGTCCACCCTAAGTGCATAATTTTGTAAAGCATTCTTTATTTGCTATTTATGTTAGTGCAGGACAATAATTATTTGCAATTAATTGCATCCCAAAAAAAGTTTGTGTGCATAATATGATATTGTTTGTTTAAACACACACATGCATGTATATAGGCTATTTCGGAAAAATATATGCTATGTTTACATATTCAATATATGTTTATGTAACAAATTATATGATAATAATTTTTCTTATACTGTGTAATATATTGTAACAGCTCAGCTGCTTTCGCAGTGAGGAGGAGACAAGAGGTAAGATTAACAGTGTTTATTGAAAATTAGAAATGTCTTTGTGAAGGAATGGGGGAAAGGGATATATCCATAGTCTTTCGTTGCATAGTCAACACAGTTCCTCAGGCTCCTGTGAATTCAGGTGAGATGATCTCATTCCACAAGACAATTTCCAAGGTTGATTGTGCATGTAGTAACGCTCTGATTTCTTTGCAG
>JAUCNO010015648.1:0-22319 GCA_032353835.1 Enteromius viviparus | reverse complement strand
ATCTGAATGAATGATGCAAGTATTTGTGTTGTGTCTGTGCTGGACTAATGAAAGCTAAATCTCTTTCAGATTCAGTTCAGTCAATTCCTCTTCCTGTCATTCATCCTGTGCATGTGTGTGTGTGTGTGTGTGTGCGTGTGTGTGTGTGTGTACCCTGCATCATGCTCCTGTAGGCCGTGTCTGTGATGGCGTAGATGTGTGGTGGCATCTCGTGTCGTTTCTTGCCCTTGTACATGTCCACGATCTCCTCCGAGTAGATGGGCAGGTTCTTGTAGGGGTTGATGACCACACAGAACAAACCCGAATACGTCTGTGAAGAACAGAGACACTTTCAATCCACCGAATGCATGCTTGATGAATAAACTCATAAAGACACAGAGGTTTAATGCTGGTATGAAACTAATCTGGTCTGATTAAGTGAACAGCACCTGATGAACTTCAGGAATCCATGACATATCATAATTTCACCAAACACTCTCCTCAAAAACTCTTAATACAGCTGGATTTGTGCATCGTAGTATAACGTAGCTATGCTGCAGGAAGCGCATGCGATCAGGTTTGATTTCTTTCATTTGTTGTGATGATGGTGATTTTTGTTCATCATGAAAGCACAAGAACAGATAAGAGCCTTCAGCTGTTGGCACGTTCTCCTCCGGCGTGGTTCAGGCTGAGCTATCCTGGGTTTTTAATTAAGTTAGCTCAGATAGATGCATGCAAATAGTGTTTGAGACCTGTGAGAGATCAAACCTAGTCTGGATCAACCAAGCCTGACTTATCTTAACCAGATCAGACGAGCCTGTCGGTGTCTAGCAGATGTCTTTTCTCAGACATGCTTTAACTCAAACTCCCCCTCATCACATAATTTCCTGTCCCTCAGGAGCACATTGTTCCTACGGTTTCCTGTTTAGAGAAGCAACACTGAACAATTTCAGGGAGCAGGTCGCCGAGACCCTACTATCTACAGCTGTCAGATCTCTCATATTCCTCAAAACAAAGCCTCTGACCCACACTGAAGGAGCTCCAGGAAAACCACCGCACCGATGTGACTGAGGCATTGTGGGATTCCAGGCCCTAGTTCTCCCCTCGACATGATTTCATACACCATCTGCTCCGCTTACACTTTATTTGTTACGATGTAAATGTTTATTTAGGTGATATTAATTTACTGCATGCACTTCCTGTGTGGTTAGGGATGGGCATGGGGTATTTATTCATAATTTAGTGTTATTATAATAGTAAGTACACGTAACAAGGACACCTTAAAATAAGGTTTCTAATCAAAGAGTTCGGCTTCATCTTTACAGGTTTTTATCAAGCAAACGCAGGAATACTGATGTTATATAATAACTAGTGCTATCATGCGATTATTCAGGATTAATGGCATCCAAAATAAAAGTTTTTATACATAATATATGAGTGTGCACTGTGTTTATTTATTATGTCACACACATGCATGCACATATTCATAGAATTCAAATGATTTATGTTTATATATTAAATAATATATTTATAACACTTTTCTTAGATATAAATATGCATGCGTGTATACACACATCACAAATACACACGCCTACTTTTATTTTGGATGCAGTTCATCATGATGCACTAATAATAACTTTCGTAATATTTCCAGATAAACACTTCCTGTAGTAAAGCAGCTTGGTTCTCCATCGATATTTTTTGTAGAAGAATCGGGGCGTCTCAAATCTGACCTTTTCAAACCTTCAGGACAGCTCTTCTGAGAAGCATTTATTTCCTCATCCCTCCATCATCATTGCATTATATGTCGGGTCGTGTGACCAAGACTAGAGATTTAGAGTGATGACTGATGTTTATGTGTAAGATTTTACATGACAAGCTATGAGGATTTGGCTTACTCTGCACCTCTGCATAAAAGAGAGTGGTTTTTCCCTCCCTATTCTCACTGCATCAGATCACACGAGCTTCACAGGGTTAGCGGACACTCACGTATATGAGGCCGGAGTAGTATCTCTCCTTCAGGTTGTGCAGCACGGACGCCTCGTTCAGGCAGGTGAGCTCGGCCATGTCCTCCACTTTGCTGAACTTGGGCGGGTTCATCTTCTGGATGTCGTCCTTGTTGACCCGCACTTTCTTGCCGGAGTCGGCCAGCTCCACCACCACCTCATCTCCGTGCTCCTCCTTCACCGAGCCGGGCTCGAACCCCAGCCGCTCCGAAGGCACCCACACCAGCTTCTTGGTGGCCCAGTCGGCCTGCGCCAGCGGGTTGTTGACCAGGTTGCGGTCCACGTACAGGAACTTGTCGGCGTCCGACATGATTGCTGGAGGCGAGAGAAGAGAGATGAACCATTAATGTACACACAACCTCTACAGAAGTGCACGCTTTAATAACAAGCATGTTTATTAACGTACAGTGTGTTTATTTCAAAGCCCGACCAGCAGAATAAACACCAAACGGTCTACATGATCCGCCCGAAGAAACAATATATTTTCTCAAGACATGTCCTTGTTATTTGGTGCACGCTGTTCTAGACAGAAATGTGTTTATTATGTCTGAGAAAATGATAAAACAATCACCAGACATAACTTGAATGCTTCTGTAAACAAACAAACTTTAGACATTCTGCTAACAGTAAGTTCACTTTAGTTTTATTTTAGGTGATGCACGCTTTAAATCATTGCTAGGCAGTTTCTAGGGAGCTCAACCGGTTGCTAGGGTCATCATGAGGTCTGTAACGTCAGAGTTCAGCATCTTAAATAAACAGCAGCGAAAGAGGCTCTTCGACTGACGTGAACAACCAAGAGCGGACGAGAAACAGATCCAGGACAGAGCACTTTTCCTTACGCAAGTCCTCAGGAATGCTGGGTCCGTATCGCACGTCCAAACACAAGTTAGCTCAGCAGCTCGTAAAACACAGCAAACGTCAGGAAGGTGAGCTCATGCTCCTGGCGGCCACATGAAATGAGCGCGTAATTACCGCCGGAGCCTCTCAGACACACACTCGTGGGACATTTCGCTTTAAATGCGGTCGGGCCGAACACACTGGTGATTATAGCATTCAGAGTGGTGTTTAGACAATGCTGCGCTTGTTTAAACTACGTGTCAGAGAGCGGCGGGTCTCCGGTGGGTCACAGGCCTGTTCAGATCACAGACGGCAGGGAAAACAACGCTAAATGCTAATAAAACAACACAACTAGCCATATGATCGTGCACAGTTAGTATAGTATGATAAACAAATCTGAAAACATGCCCTTGCATGAGCATCTATTCCAGATGTGGATGTTTCGGATGTTGTGGAAAGATAATTGCACCACTTAGGAACAATAAATTAAAACACAAGGCGAAGTATTCTGAAGCGAAGACTAATTCGTTTTCATGAATTAAGTTACTGTTTGTGACCTGGTTTGAGCTTGCTTATATATTTTTAATAACAAGTTATATTTTTGGCAACTGAAAAGGCAGCAAAAGTGAAATTAAAAAGGCTTAGGCTTACTTCTGATTTCTGTCGACACGCGGACAAGATAGCTGTCAGTCAATAAAGAAGTTTGCGTTACTTAATGGAAGTAGTACCAGATACTTGCTGTAAATTGTACATTTAACTGTAAATTTTAAAGTAACGCCACCTTACTCAAAAAAGGCTACCTAATTACTTGCAATGGGTTACTCGCCAATACCAATTACAATATTGTACTGCTTCTTATGTGAAATAACTCGTTATTTTTACATTACTTCTTGTCACCTGAGCCAGTCTTACTTTTTTGGGGATCTGGAAGAACAAATCCTGGCGGGAACTTGTCAGGTGTGTGAACTCACGCAGGTGTCAGGTTAGCGCAGTCGCTCAGAGACGCAAACAATCAGCGAGCCTCAACTGAACCACAACACTGCAAGCCCAAACAGGCGCAAGATGGCTGCTAGCGCTTCCCATGCTCCACTGCATCTCAAAGCATTCAAGCTCACAGGAGTGGGAGGGACGCAACAGGTCTTACCAGATCAGACACACAAACACAAATGACAATCATGAGAGTGGCTTCAATGGGCATTCCTGAAAACACCCTCTGACCTCTCTGACACGGAGAGGAACAGGAAAATATGTGCAAAAGAGACGAGAACAAGGCTCAAACTGAGCAAGCTTCCCATTTTAGAAAGGTTAACATTCAAACGTTTAAAATTTTGAAAATTCCATTTGGAATTTTGAACTTTCCAGACATGGAATGTGAAAGTGTCAATCACATTTTTAAAATTGGGAATATTTCCAGGATAAAACGGACCAACAGCAAGGTTTCCTGTGACTCCGTGGCGCCTGGGGAACTGGTTTGGGTGGTTAGTGATTTACAGCGGCACACTCCATTGAGCCTGTCAGGCCCATGAGTTATTTTAGTGCTCGACTCTCTAACACACCCTGAGCAAGGAACAGATTCCCACATGGGAGGACTTTGGCCGATCCAGATTTAAAAGAGTGTGTTTGTAATGGCAGGCGCTCTTATGTTGAGCCGTGATATCTAGAGCAGGTGACTGATATTGAGCCAGTTTATGACATAACGCTAGAGAGAAACCCTATCAGCAAGGACAGTTAAACGTGGGTCGTTTTGAGGAGATCTGCTGGCAACATACCAACATCCTGGGCTTCATTCCCAAAACATCTGTAAGCCAAAGGTGAACCATTATCACCACTGGAGCTACGATCAGTGCAGCCCAGGTCAATTAATAACACATTTCACTGCAGATTCGGGAAAGGCCATAGATTCTTCCTCAAATGTTTGGCCCCAAAATGGACACATGTGACCCTGGAGTATATTTGTAGCAATAGCCAAAAATACATTGTAGGGTTCAAAATTATACATTTTTTTTAATTGCAAAAATCATTAGAATATGAAGTAAAGATCTTGGCTCCGTGAAGATATTTTATACTGTTTTTAGCCATTTTTTTTGCACCCTCAGATTTTAAAATAGTTATATCTCGGCCAAATATTGTCCTAACAAACATACATTAATAAAAAGCTTGCTTGTTCAGCTTTCCATGTCGCATAGATCTGAATTTAAAAAAACTGCCCCTTATGACTAGTGCTGGGTCCTGGGTTACAAATACTGGTAAAAAAACGGTAACGGCTCAATCTGCAGCAGGGTTGGTGGAGGTTGTGTGTGAAAAACTCTTCAGAAAACACATCTGCAACGCTCCATTAGCGCCTAAACGGCTAGCATTCTCATGACCCCAAGCAGCTGCGCACCATCAAAAAGACTACACGCATCTCCTGGGACCATCGTTTTTAGGAGTCAGAAGTAACAAAATTATACAGTTGCAAACGCGCTAACAAAGAGCAGGGGGTACATGAGCTGTGTGGCTGAACCGAGGATGATGGGTAATGTAGTTTTAGCACTATTAAACCAGCAAAATGCTTACGAACTAAACCGTGCAGTCGATACGTAATCTGCTTACGCCGTGATTCTTTAAGGACAGACGTGAGTTTGCACGCCTAATGTTTCCCACAAGCACAACATGTGGTGTCGTTCATCTCGTAAAAGCGGTCATTAGTCCCTCTCGTGCTGGACCACCCATCGGCCTTCCAGCGTCCAGCGTCTTTATCAGCTTGAGTTATTCCACCCGTTTCACTCACTACTCCTTTCTTCTCTGCTGGTTTTCCTCAACTTCTTTCGCTGAACTGTATGAACTGTATGATGAATATTACTTCATATACCTAATATTTGGATTCATGTTGCAATCTAATTTGTATTAATACTCTATTCTACTCTAATAACTGAATTCTTTCAAATATACTGGCATTAGATTCTACACTTATATACTAGTCCATCGCTGTCGAAAAACCCAATGATTAATTATTATACAGCATACTTTGATGCTACAATTACATGCACACTTATTGTACAACATGTATTACAAAGTATTTTTGAAATAGACAATATATATATATTTTGACCAAATTCGATGTGTTTTATCGCTTATCTCAAATGTAAAATTAAAGTATAAAGCTGTAATCAGAGGTGTTGTTCTGCGCGGTATTAAAGCAGCTCAGTCAAAGCCAGATGAGTTTGACACACTTCCGTCTCCAGGTGCTTCTTGAGGCTAATTTTAAACGTCTCAAGACAGCCATTGCTCTTCAGGTCCAGCACAACTCTTCACTCAAACATTTGTGATGTGACATTATAATTAGTTCATTAATTGGAAGATTAGCAATTCGTATTATTCTAGATACTGTTTCACACTATTACAGTAAAATAATATTAATACAGCCATTCATTTAAATGACCATGAATTACAGTCATAATGTGCAAATCATATCTTTAGTCAGACTTCACACGTGTGAAGTATTATATTATGCATAATAATAATAATATATATTTTTTTATTAAATTACATCTCAATGTAATCATTTTTATCCTAAACATATTACAAATGAGCACAATAAAATATATTTTATTTAGAATACATTTACAATCATTTATTAATTTAAATAATAAATATTAAAACAATGTATAATTAATTAATCTGTTATAATTTAACTCCTATTTAATTTATTTATTTAGTCTTATTATGAATACATTTATTTTTGAAATAGTGAGTGTAAATTAATGTCATAATATATAATAATCATTTATTTCTAATTAAATATGTCAATATATCCATTACTGATGTGCATTCATTTATTAAAAATGCATTTACATTAATTTTTATAATTAAAATAATACCTGTAAATCATTTACATGTATACAATAACGTGCATTATTAAATTAAATAATAACCAACTAATAATAAACCCATGAAAATCAGATCTCTGTAAAAGCGGTATCTGATGATACACAGACAGGATCTCTGCGTTCTGACTCAAGGTCTCGGAGGAACAACACAGCATTGTGGGAAATCGCTCCAGATACCAGTTAAAATATAACACAATGTTCTGCTTTCCATATTTGGACGAGCGTGTGTGTGTCTTCTGATGATGTCATTACACGACCCTGCTGAATCCTTCTAGCCAATCAGACGACAGCAGCTCTTATTTGCATATTAAACAGCCCCACCCGTCTGGCCCCACCCTCATTTCCTTGCAGCGCTAAAGCTAGCAGACTAGCTCATCTTTAACACTTGGTTTCATGAGAAATGTGAAAACACCTTCTGGTGGGACGTTCCTGAGAGAAGAGAGTCTGTTCCGCTGAAACTAATATGCTTTATCCTCACAATTAGTTTTATTCATGAATCATGAGCAGAATTAATTTCTGTGTCATAAATCCATTCTCTCACTGAGAACATGGTTAATGTCAGAACGGTTTCATGAACAATTAAACAGTAGTTGATTTAGTGATTCATGAACGAGGCACAGTAACCAGACCTGAGAGAAGAGCATGATGGGAGATGACAGAAGACGAAAACATGAACAACAATAAAAAGGGAAATGACAAAGAGAGAAAAGAGAGAGCCGGACACTGAACCTGTGCTCTAATAATAATAATAATAATAATAAATATAATACATTTCAATACATAAAAAAATGTACATTATATAATACATTTAAATTAATTTAATAATTAATATACATTAAATTATTTCTAATTTAATTTATCGCTAAACACATGAATATATTAATTGATAATGCTCATTTATTTAAATTTTTTTATAATAAATAAATAAAATTATTTATATATTACATTATGCAAAACATTTTACTAATTAAATAAATGTGATATGCACATTAATAATAATACATTTACGTCTTGTTAATGTTAATAAAAATACAATTAGACATTTATAATTAATAAATACTAAATATATAAAAATATATATAATTATAATATATATAAATAAAAAATTTGTTAATATAATATCACACATATATAAATATTAACCTATATGTACATATAAAAAATAGATTGTATAAACAGTCCATATGCACAATATTGTATAAATACCACACAATTAAATTAATCAATTAAATACAGTAAATTCATTAATTTTAATTTAATACATTAAGTCTTGACTAACAAAGTAATTTCTAGTTTATCATTTAATTTTTTATATTAACTGAATGTATTAATATGTATATGATAATAAAAGCATAATACAATTATGAATATATTACATGATACTACATATGCAATATTTAATATAATATAAAATATAATAAACTAAATAATCAAGCGTGTGTTTATTTGACTGTTGTTGAGTCCCGCTCTGGTTTCTCTGGAGATAATGTACTATCAGCTCATCTCTGACTGGAGCCAGTAAATATTTATGAGTGTTTTTATCTCACTCAGCTTATCTGCATCTGATGACGCCACACCCAATCAAATCACAGCTCAAAGTGCAGCCGCAAACGGACCCTGACCCGTCCCGGACACCGATGAACCACAGACAAGCATCTCCAACACACTGCTGTTCCTGTGTGCTCCTCGCTGTCCATTTCCATTCAGAGTCAATTACTGGATTATTTTATTCATCATTATATTTATTATTACATGTTTTATGTGTGTTATTCAATTTATTATTATTAAATGAATACTGTGATACATGGCAACTATAACGATCCAGCTTCAGGAAACAACCAGAACTGGGTTTTCCTCGTGAAGACAGACAAGCTTACTTCTGCAACAGGAAGTGACTTCATGCCCCTGGGAGCGGGCCAATCAGGAGGAGGAATGAGTCTGCAGTGCATCATAATGCAGTCATGCATCAAATCATGCGATGAATGCAACGCCTGACACGGATGAAGAAACATCAAACTATCAGGACAAGGATATGAGCTCTCGTCCGCTCACTTCCTGTCATTGTTGTACTCTCCCACCGCACAGGTGCACTCTGGGAGAGCGCTGCTCAACGGGACAGAAAGCAAACCAAAAAAGGAGAAGGAGGATGAAGAGTTTGGACGCTCCTCAATAACGGCAGCGGAGTAAAAGAGACTCTACTGCACAAACACTTCCTGTTCATCTGAGCCAGAGACCAACGAGCAGCAGAGGAATGAACCACAAAACATTATCATTCACACCCCAAACTAACCTTCCTGAAACATTACTACTGCAATATACATATAATAAATATAATGATTAAAATAATAATAATCAACACTATAGCAAATTCACAAATGACCTCTAATATTCCTTACACTGTATAATAAATAAAAATAATAATAAATACTGAGATATTCTTTAAAATATCACCTTTTGCACTCAGAAACAGTATTTATTAAATAATAATATGTAATTATTTATTTAATGAAGTTCTATATTTATTCATGTAATTATGATTTTAATTTAAATAAATAAACAATTCAAACTAAATAATTGAATACTAATTTTTACAATTTATTTGTAATTCAGTTTATTTATGTCTTGAATAATAAGAAGTTACATATTTAAAATACTATTATAAAGAATATATATATGCTTATTAATAATAAACAATCGATTCATTTTTTATTTTTTAACCATTCATTTACTATTCAAATTCATTTACATTTAATTTAATAAATTAAGCATTTTATTTATTATAAAATATCTATTTAATAAAAATATATTAATGCATGTAAAGTTATAATATTTAGAGAAATCTATTACTATATTATGAATAGAGTGATTAATAAAATAATGAGCGTCCTGCATCACTGACTCCACTGATCTCTGGTGCTGCAACAAACAAATACATAAATAAATAGTGTGTGGGTGTGTGTGTGTCACATATCAATATAGATCAATACTGTTCACACACACGCTTCTGAATATCTTCTTTCTCCTTCTGAGGAAGGAGGAAAGTGGCATGATGGTGAATAAACGATCTCTTTAATGAGCACCGCATCCCATGAAGCCCAGTCAATGATGTCATCACATCAAACAACAACAACAAAGCTCTGTGAAGAGAAACAAAGGGAAGTTGACTTCCAGAGACGGACGGGATGAGACCGACACATGAATCACGCAGGTGATGAGACGGGGCATCAAACCCTGCTCTACCCACAATGCAGCAGGATGAGGTGTGCAGGTCTGCACCTGCCGCTCGTGCAGCACTGAGCCTGAGGATTAACGTCTGCGGCCCGCGGACAAACACACTCCATCACCAAACACCTCAACATTCATGATCTCTGCTGACGAGACCATCTCTGAGTCTGAATATTATTTATTAATAATAAACACACATAATATATTATATATTCAGAAATTAAACATAATATTTTATTCGTTCAATTTATTTATATTTATATTATATTTTAAATAATTTATTATTGAATTTATATCATTTTAAATACATATTATATATAATATATATTCTATTTATACATTTACATTTATTATACTCATTTATTAATAATAAACAATAACGCATACAAATCTATAAATTTGACTGTTTTAGACGTGCTGCTGAATAATTTTTGTATTTTTTATTAAATTATAAATTAATTCAATGTATTTGTATGCTTATTATTATTGTATATTATGTATTATTAGATGTAATAAAATAAATGTTGCTAATAAATGTAATCCATTTTAATTATATTAAATTAATATATACATCAATAATTAAGTACTTTAATAAAATATAATTAATAAACAAGTTACTTTTCCAGTGGAACACACACATATATTTCACAGGAATGTCTCATATAATCAAATAATGTTAATTTAATGTATATTGAATACTGTGTTTGATTATTATATGTTGTTGTCACTGTTTTATAAAAACAACAAGTAACTCTAATCCTATTTACAGTGATTTTAGTCCTGACTAAAGACCGTCAGCACATGATAAAATCCCTGCAATGCATGACGAAGTGCACCGTTTCTCCAAAACTGAAATTGGTGAAGAAATTACTTTTTTTTCACTCAGCAATTGCTAGTAAATGTCACAAATAAATGGCAAATAACATTAAATTTGGAAGTTTAGAGACTTGAATGGCATTTTGCTGGAAAAAGTACATTCACAACTTTGAAGATATAGGAAGTAAATGTGGGTATTTTTCTTTTTCTAACAAAAATATCCTAATTTTTGACAGTCTGATGAAATAAGGAGGTCAAGCAAGAGATAATATGGCTGTTGCAGCTCATTCTGACTTAGTTTTTTACTGGAAAACGCTAAATTCAGGAAATTAGTGAGTATCAAGTCCTCTCGAGAAGTTCGTATTCAAGTTGTGAAGTCACATCAGATGGGTTTGAGTCAATTCATGAAGGTGCTGTAACTGTTAAAGTTATCATAAGTCTACAATACTATCATGTTCTTAGCTCATTTTATTGTACTTTTTTAGAAAAGCCGTTTTATACATTGCGACAAAGTTATAGTTAACTACATCCATTGCATTCGCCATGTTTTCTCTCAGACACGCCCCCAACTTGGAAGCTCTTGGAAAATCATTTCGTACTCTGCTGAGGTTAGGTGAACCTGATCTCTGTGACATGGCTTGGACTCCCCAGCACCGCGAGCAGGATAAGCGCTGGCCGGCCCAAACACAAGCGCTGTGCTGGGATTAACAGAGAATGCAGAATAAGACCAGCCAGTGTTTTTAATGGGTCACAGAGTCCTAGACACACACACTCGCTCATGGAAAACCAGGTCACACACACACACACACACACACACACACACAGGCCAGGTGTCTACTGCAGACGTCTGTGAAAGGGAAACTGGTTAGTCTGCGTTCACAGCAGCAGTATTTTCTCACTATCACAGCGTTAATAGCTACATCAGCACGCAGACACAAGCACATCACTTCAATGATGACCAAGACTGTCTGTGAATGTAGCACACACTCATATCGGCGTGAATCTGACAGGTCACGTAGATTAGACGCAGACTAGTGTGTGATTTCAAACCACAACAACAAAAATCCCAATCAAATCAGTCCGAGGCGCTGACGTCATCGCGCGAGCTAACTGTCGATCATCCAACGGCTAACATCCGGCTCATTTTCCCGATCTTGTGTAAACAAAGAATCTTAAGCGGTTTTGTGTGCAGTTTTACTGAAGTACAGCACAAACTCATGTAGTTTTAAACGTACACCGCTGCACTGCTGCAACGACGGCCACACAACAAGGAGCGCATGCTCGCGCAGCGCGCTCCCAAGGACAACCGTGTGCGCGCTTTTCAAATATTAACTAATCTAGGTTGATTACAGACTCTGATAAATGTTATGCGGTAATAAAAAGCGAATACACGTGCACGAGCCCGGATATAGAACGATGGAGCGCGCACGCGCTTGCTTGTTTAACCTATTGGTAACTGTCGCCAACTTTTGCGATAACTCTCTGAGAGTGACAGGAGCTAGGTTTACCAATGTCCCACGTTCATTTTTTCTACTCTGGTAAGACCTCGCGGGTTCAAGTTTGTCCTAAAGTACAGGCGGAACCGTAAACGCGCCGCTCGGCCCAGTTTTTAAGCGGGCAATGACGTCATGAGCGTCCGCTAGAACGTCACTCGTGCACAATGACATCATGCTCATCGCGAGCTGTATTCTGCTCTGCGCAAATTAACGCGTTGTTTGTTTGTTTTTCGTGCCGTCGGTGCATTTCCGTGTGAGGGCCGCGTGCGAGCCGGTGTCGCTGAGCCCGCAAACACTTCCTGAAACTCACCGCTCGTGCGTTCTCGCCG
Organism: Enteromius viviparus; assembly: GCA_032353835.1. Taxonomy (NCBI): domain Eukaryota; kingdom Metazoa; phylum Chordata; class Actinopteri; order Cypriniformes; family Cyprinidae; genus Enteromius; species Enteromius viviparus. The sequence continues at coordinate 9,762 of JAUCNO010015648.1, read as the reverse complement.
ATCTGACGCGTCACAAGGTTATCAGTTCCCCAGTTTGCACGCTATAGCGATGAAGAGTTGCGATTTCACAAGAGAAGTTTGAAAGCGCAGCGAAATCAGGTCGCGGCGGCGAGTCCCACCCAGCTGCGCTCTGCACGCTTCCTGTTTCGCCGCGTCTGAATGGACCTGCGGAAAGAACGCACAAGCAGACGGGTGCCGCGGCTTACCTGCTGATCAGATGCAGACGCTCGGAGTTCGGGGTTGTCAGAAACTCCAGGGGCTCAGTGTGGATCCGTGTCGCCGCGCTCCTAACTTCCCTTTTCAATCCGCAGAAACTGCGCACAAGTTCGCTCCCTTCGCCTCGTTTTCTCTTTTTTTTTTTCCTCCTTTCTTCCTATTCCCTCCCTCTTCTTCCACTCGGTAGTTGAACTCCGTCCTGCTGTAATGGTTCGGGGTGCGGTCCCGGCGGGGCGGGTTCTGTGCAGCGCGTTACCGCCCATCGCCACGCCCCTCCACCAATCACAGCTTGCTCACTCTACTTTCCCAAGCGTCTCGGCCAATCGCGAGCGAGGTGTGGGCGTGTCGGAGCGGTAAAGTTAGCGTCACGGGGTGAACTTGAAATAGTTGGGCCACAGAGGCCCGTATGTGTGTTTAATGTCTATGGTATGTGCGCGACTTTGGGCTTTTGTGACCATATAAGTCGCCGGACCGTGTTTACACACACACACAGATAGATAGAGGAATGTCTGGAATCAGGAAATTTCTTCACAAATACTTTCATTTAATAAATAATGAGTGCCAGTGTTGACATGCATTCCACAATATGACATGATTATTTTACTACTTCCATTCTAATAGTTATATTTACATAGTTTATTTTACTACTGTAAGAGTCTATATTAGCATAATGACACATTTCTATCTATCTGTCTGCTTCTCTGTCTGTCTATCATCATCTAAATCTATATTTATTCTATCTTTCATAATGTATTGGTCTATTTATTTCTCTATAGGCATAATTTTTCTATAATCTATCCATCTGTCTACCTATCTGTCTATCATATCTCTGTATATTGGTCAGTCTATCTTTTATACTTTTTTTGTTCTATTTATTCCTCTATAGTTTATCTATCTGTCTGTCTCATATTTGCATATATAATTATTTATTATTCAAATACAGTTTACCTTTTATGCATTTAAAAAAAAAATTTGAATTAACCACTTTTGCTGTGAACTGTCAACATAATTTGACACCTAAAACGTGAAACACCATCCCAAACATATCAATATCAACATGAAAACACGCACATCTTTACTGTAGAAGCACAAAAATAAATATTGATCAGGTGCAGGCTCTGTCTAAAAGAATAACACTAAACACAAATGCATACGCAAAGGTGTTTGCTATGATTTGTGAGTATGTGGACTATAAGATCGCACGCGGGAGGCTGGAGCGTCTCCAGGCTGCACGCTCCGCTGAAGTATCCGAGGAATGCGGAATGATGATCCGGGGAAAACGACGGAAAGACCTGCCGGGAGGAGTTGCCTATTTTATCAGTGTGTGTGTAGAAGCCTGCAGTCGCCCCAGGATCTCCGCGATGCGTCGGAAACATCAATACATCGCTCGCTCAGCGCTGATTGGGCAACTACAGGAATTTCAAACGCAAAGTCAAAGGTCTCTGACTGAGCGATGCCAGATGCAGTGAGACAGACAGAGGGAGAGAGAGACAGATTACCAAATAAGGTCACTTCTGACCTCTCTCTCTCTCTGTTCTGTAGTTTTGGGTGTGCCCTGGGTGTGTTGCTCTATTATGGCACACAAACAGCCTTTTCTCTGTGAATGCCAGCGCTGCAGCGACCTCACCTTACATTGCAGTGTGCTTTAGAACTTAATTAAACTTGTGGGTTTAAACCAGCATCGATGCGTGCTGGCTGCCAGGATTGTTTACGCAACACATGCATGCTTCTTTCTCATGACTCCTCTTCTGGCGCTCGCGTTTGTGTGCTTGTTTGTCCTTAAATGGCTCCAAACAAAACCTCTCAATAATTAAAAACATCAGCAGCATCGACAAAAGAGCAAGAGCAGGCCGACGCATCCCGTCCTCCCTTCCCGCCTTCCTCCAGCGAGCGCGCAGGAAGCGCGATAAGACGCTTGTTGACTCACTCGCTTCGGGAATGTTCTCCAGAAGTTCCCTTTTCTTGTGAAACGTGCCCTACTCACACTACAGCTGCCCTCTCTAACACATCACACAGTGTGGAAGAAAGCCATCTGTGTGTGGCTGAGCGCTAGCAGATTCAAATCCTGTTTAAATAACAAATGCATATGCAAATATCGATATTTACTGTAAACACCAACTGGATTAGTGGTATTTAAAGTTTCAGACACTCGCATCACAGCTATTAACTTTTGCATAACCAGAATAACGATTTATATTGCTATTGTTTTCAGGCCTATATAAATAGGCCAATAACCACAGGCCAAACCCTAAAAAACATTTAGGCTATATAAAAAAAAACTTTAATTTGTAGATCATTCTTATTGATAATTTGCAATAAAAATAAAATACATATTTTTATTTAGTTTGCATATTTTTTTAAATCTTAAAAAAATATAATTTTGTAATACTTTTGCAGAGAATATTGCAGGGATGACCATGATTTTAGCCCAAAAGCTGGAAACATTTTTTGTTTGGCACTTCTACTTTCATTGTCCTTAAAGTCGATCGCACCATTTTTTAGATTTTGATTAAATGCCTCAAATAAGGTCTGCTGCCAGATATTTTTCACATTAAAGCTTTTACTTGGCCTGTTAGTGTCTAAACTGGACTACTGAGTTTGTCATTCTTTAAAGGGGTCCTCCTGTGGCACATGCACTTTTACAAGCTGTTTGGACACAAATGTGTGTTAGGAGTGTGTGTACACAACCAGCCTACAATGATAAAGAGCCACCAGTAGTTCTTCATTTGCCATTCTTAAATGCATTCTCAGAGGCCACTCCCACAATAGTTGATTGACTGGTGTGTTTTAGCTCAGACCCACCCTGAGTGAGTCGTCATCAGACTGAGACAGAGACAAATAAGACTCCTGAGAGATTGAGGTGTTTTGTTGTTGAATGTAAACAAAAAAAGATCCTCCGAAGTTACTTGCACAAATGACCTATAGAGTCGTTTTTTTGTAGGAGGGCAGTCTCTTGTTTTTAGTTTAGTTAGAAAAACCCCAAATTTTATATTTGTCAACTGTACAGACAGACGTAAAGCACTATGTATTAGCCTACTTGAAAAAGTACCCTAATGTAACATGCATTGTCCCCAACACTGCTCACTAGTTGCTTTCACAGCCTCATATTGTGTTTATAACTGCACTTTTGCAAACTATCAGGGGAAACTGAAAGAGAAGATTAATGGTGATGCTGAATCATAATATCTTGGTTTAGTTCCTTCATATCCACATTTAGCATCCCTGATAGCACACATACATCTAGAAGACATCTTACTGACGTCTGGACTTACATGCAAGACGTATTATTTAGCTTGTTTGCTCGTCTGCAGTACGTCTATTGGACGTCTCCTTTTAGATGTCAGACAGACGTATATAAGATGTCTTTAAGATGTTTATGATTTCGAATGAATGTAAAACTGACATCTGCTAGACGTTTGTAGACAGCAGATGCTTTCCAGATCAAAAGATCTTTAACAGACATATTTCAGACGTATGTGTGCTACCTGGAATATTACTTGGAGAACTTTTTTTGGCGCTTTTCCACTGCATGGTACGTCTCGGCTTGTTACGGCACGGCACGGCTCAGTTCGGCTCGGTTTGCATTTTCACTGCAGTTTAGTACCGCTTTAGAGTGGGCGGGATTATTCACGTGTCGTTATAGTTGCGCCGCCTCTACTGCCGTGACATCATCGTAAACGCGCAACAAACAAACACAACAATGAAGTGTTTTTCATTTCGCGTCGCCCCATCAAGCTCTCGCTGGATCCACTCCTCGGCTATCAACGAGAGGAACGTCTGTACTTCCTTAATAGACCACGAAACAGCTATTTTTGGTTGATACAAAAAGGTGTGTTTCTTCAAACAAAACAGTTGCGTCCGATCCTCCGCTGGCTGTGCTGATTTAAATCTAGCGGGTCTCGTGTGGCAAGTTCAGTGATGCAATAATGGCGCTTTTTTTCCGGCTAATCAGTGAACAGCAGAGTTTACACGTCACGTTTTGGTAACGGTACGGCTTGCTTGGAACCTTGGCTGAGGTGGTACTAAAAAAAGGACCAGGTACTGTTCCCAGTGGAAGACCCCCCAAAAGGGAGCTGAACTGAACCATGCCGTACTATCCAGTGGAAAAGCGCCAATTTATAGGCTTCAAAATTAAAAAGAAGATTATCATGATAAACAAATGTGTACGTGCACCACACGTATAGGCCTACATCATGGAGACGTCTATTTGACCCTCATCTGCAAGACATATTTTTTGGAGGGTGTTTATCTTCAATACGTCTAGCTATATGAAATTTCCTATCAGATGTCAAATAGACTTTCATTAGATATGTTTAAGATGTTTATGATTTCGAATGTTTGTAAAACTAACTTCTTCTGTCAGATGTTTATATGCAGCAAAAACTTTCCAGATCAGGAGATCTTTACTGCCGAGGTACGTGTGCTGGTCACAGACCCTATAATCAACAAAAATACAAACGTTAAAGGAAAATAAACTTAGTGGGTTAGATGCTAGCAACCAAACTGCACCATCACTGCAGCACATTATCTGATTGGCTGTTGTACGTTGCTGCTTTCTCACTAATGTGCACTTTGCAACTAGTCGGCCAGATGTAAAACTTCAAGTGTACTACACGAGCAAACATCAAAGGCAACAAGCTGGAGTCTGTAAGGTCTGTTGGCTTCAGACAAACATCTGGAACAGCCCTCTTCCACAAACTAAAAATACACAAAGCTTTATCATTAGCTTTTGGGCTATGTAGCTCAGCAAAAACAGCTTTAAAAAGTGCCTGAGAAGAAGTCGTTAAACATGAGCAAGGGAAAAGTGACGGAGTGTAAAAGAAACGAGAGCGCGCAGGAATTCTGCCGCAGCGCGCCTCGCTCGCGGTGTTTTTGCCTTTTATGGTCACAGACGAGAGAGTGAGAGGGAGAGAGAGAGAGGTAGAGGTGTGGTCTATTGTTTGAAAGCGGAAGAGGTGTAGAGTTTCTCTTCCGTCATTCTTTCTCCTTCTGCCCGCTTGTTTTGTCGCAGGTCTCAGTAATGAAACAATGCGCCAGTCACAGCTGGACATGTTCCCAACATCCTGGACTAGTGTTTTGGCACTAATCCAGCACTTTAGGGTTTCTACACGGACACAAGCGTCAGGTTAAGCAGAACACTTTTTAATCTGTGTCTTCCAAAATATTTTAAAATTATTATTATTATCAGCTAATTTTAATTTTCACGTAGTTTTACTTTAAGTACTAAGATAATATTAATAATAAAAATAATATAATAATTAAAGTGAAGTCGTGTAATAAAAACTTCCAACAGCATGTCAGCCAGGGATACTAAAATATCAGTGTGTCTCAGAGAGGAAGCTCTTGTGGCTGCTGTGAGGTGATGATGTCATGCGCGGTCAGGTAATGGCGGGTTGTGATTGGTGGCTGGAGTTCTGCTGGATGACATCATGCGGTGAAGAAGAGCCGCAGGCGAGCGCGATGACGTCGAGGCAGAAGCGAAACTCAGAAGAGGTCCAGAACACATCAGTCACTTGTAAAACATCTGCTGTAATTGCAGGAACACGTGTTGCTCGCTGAAATCAGAATAAACAGCTGCTTTGAGAAGCGAGACTCGGCTTGTGCTTTTTTTTTAGAAGTTAAGATGTTACGTAACACACACCTGCTGAGTTGCATCACTGCACTGCAATGTGAAAATCATTTTCGTGCCTGAGCGCGACCTGTTTGAGACACGCAACTTTCTCTGATGACAGACGGGTCGGTGAGTGAGTTGTTATTTAGGTTAGTAATCCTTTAGTTAAAAAGAGCCTCGGGCTGAACTAAAACAAGATCCACCTCTCTAGAAACCAGGAACTGAGGGACGCTCATTACCTTGTAGTCCTGAGGTAAACTACTTTACTACAAAAACTCTAAACTGCATTAGTTGGACTTGAATAATTCTTTTTAATCAGACACAACGCAACATTGCTAGTCATTTATCCCTGATGTGTAAAACTGAAAACTCAAAACACACTCAAGAGCGCCACACGCTGTTTCCTGAAGGAACTTACAGTTCAGAAAAAAACGTTTGTGCAAAATATCACAATTACAGATTGTGTAATAACTGATTTCTGTTTTAATGTTAAAATGCAATTTACTCCCGTGATCAAAGCTGCATTTTCAGCAGTATTTAGTGTCACGTGATCTATTAGAAATCAAGCAGTTTTTTATTTTAGTATCTTATTTTAGCAACATTTAATAATTAGCATTATTAATTACTCTATATTAAAATATCAAAACTATTGATTTTCATTAATAGTTAATTTTTTTTTTTTTTACATTATTACCATTTTTAATGTTTTTTGTTATTAATATACGTTATACATAAAATGCTATAATAAATAATGAAATAATATTATTTCATGTAAGAAAAATTATTTATGGTTTTAGTTTTAGTTAACCGATCTGCTACAGTTTATTACGATCTTACTATTACCAATGTTTCAGATTTGTTGCTGCTGGATATTTTTGTGGAAACCGTGGTACATTTCATTTTTCAGAATTATTTGATGCGCAGAGCTCAAAAGAAACATTTGTAGCATTACAAATCTCTTTATGGTCACTTCTGATCAACTGCATCCTTACTAAATGAAAGTAGTTTTCACTTGTATATAAAACAAGAATATAACACCAGAATATAAAAAAACACAGGCCGACAGCCAAGAGCTAAATATAGTACAGTTGCTTTATTCATCATTTCATCTGACTAGTTGATTATATTACAGTTTATATGAGTTAAAGTCTAAACAAATTCATCATCAATCCCATGCATCCTGCGCAAGAAATTCACAGTCAGATCCAAAGAAAGAAAAAAGCCGAACGGAAACAAACGCGCCGTGATCATCACACACTTCACATTAGTAGACAGTCAGGTGTAAAAGAGCGGAGTGAGAGGAAGTGCCCTCCTGTGACCCGTTCGTCCTTCAGCTCTCCTCCGAAGCACAGTACAGCAGCTACAGGACGTCCCAGAACACTTTACTACACAAACATGATGCACTGTCACAGTCGCTCTAACACACACAAGGACACACACACACAGTTAAGGAAAGCAGGAGAGATGGAGAAGAGAAAGCGTTCCTTCTGTGTCTGTAACTGAACGTAAAGGAGTTTCCAGGTGGGTGGGACTAGAGGAGGGGGGCGGTGATTGACAGCTTTACTGTCCAATCAGCTTCTCCACAAAAGAATCCAGCTGGTCTTCATCTTTGATGCCCACGAACTGATCGATGACGTCCCCACCGCGCATGGCGATCACCGTGGGAACTGCTGACACCTACACACATCACGAACAATCAGCATCCCATAATAACCAGAGCAATCTGTTCAGATCTGATGCATGTTTATTTTCACAGACCCAGCTAGGGCTAAGAGTCTCACCCCGTACTCGATGGCGAGGTCTGTGTGTTCATCGATGTCGACTTTGGCCATGGTCACTCGTCCCTTCTGTTTGGCGATGGCCTTCTCCAGCCGCGGGCCGAGGATCTTACACGGACCGCACCACCTTCAACACAAACACACGGCAGAAAGCAGCTGATTCAGTGTCAGCGCAGCCACAGGAGTGTCTTTTACATGAACGAGTCTAAACTCTCAATCAGACGATGAGTCTTGATCATGCTGGCTTATGGAGTACGTACTGCGCGTGGAAGTCGATGAGGACGGGCAGCTGGCTGTTGATGACTCTGTCGGTGAAGTCATCGTGGTCCTGCACGTTAAAGGACACGCTCCTGCAGGAGGACAGCGGGAGGAGGCGCGGGGGTGAGAGGAGCGTCCGAGACGAGTTCAGACCGGAGGAGAAGGACGAGGAGCAGCAGACAGCGGCGGGCAGACGCTGGACGTCCCTGACAGAAACCCCACACACCCTCCGAGCCAGCAGCCTGAACGCCATCTACACCACAGACACCATCATCACACTGATTCAGTTTGTTTAGAACAAATCAGACATGAGCGTAGGTTTATAACATTTACTCCAAAACATTTCCAGTAAATAAAAGTCAAAATGACATTTAAATGTATACAGAAGTCCAGTGCTGCGACAAATGTACTAAAATATAAATAATAACAGTAAGTGATAATAATGTCTTTATATCATATAGCTACAGATATATTTTATACTATTTATGCTATCAATACTTATACACGCCACTTTATAATTACCATGATTACTTTTAAAACTTAGTATGCTTTTAAAGTAATATTACTTTATAAAATACATTATGTATAAGTATGCATTATGTGTGGATAAAATATCTGTCATTACTCTTACTGTTGAATATATAATTTTGTTTTACTATATAGAAATTATTTTGCAATTATCATTCACAGATGAAGTTATATAATTATTACTACGTTTTATATTTGTATTGTTTTAGCTCTCTCCCACTCGCTCTGCAAACACCGTTTCATGCTATTTTTGTTCTCCTATAATGATAATAATATAATGAGGTGTTTAAAGTGTTTGTGGCGCTACTAAACTCTACACACACCACTGATTTCTTTCAGGAGCACACTTTATAGGCTTCATCATCGCAGTTCGGCGTGTTTTGCACAAATGCAACAGAGAAAGGAAAAGAGATGCATCTCAAGCTGGAGGCATGATTATTATTCAACCGTTATTCAACCTAACATCATATAATCGTTATGACACACTGTTTCTAGATTTATAAACGCCGCTGACAGTCTGACAGGCACCGAGTTACTGTAAAATCACCCCTCATCAAGTGTGTTTATGCTCGTGCCTGTTTTATTCACGGTTGTGTGTAAATCTGTGTGTTTTTTTAACCTCCACGTGACTTTGAGCTTCTGATGCTTCCCGCGTGTTTATGATAACCCTGGCACCTTTATGAAAGCGTATGTAACGCGTCACACAGTATTAATTCAGCTTCGATTATGTTTTGCTTGTTCATGATAGTTATGAGACATGAAATAAACTCTTACCGTGAGCTCTGGACTTCTCTGGTCGCAAGGACCCCTGACGTACTTCCGCTCACGCACAGCAGCTGCTGCGTCACAGCGTCACTACGCGACGCGGAGACGAACTGCGACTTTTGGAGTGTTTTTCTTCAGAAAACTGTTACTTCATCACATTCCAAAGCAAAACACTGTACATGTATTGTACTGTTTCACAACATTTCATATATTAATATAATCAAGTTAAAAATAATATACAATTATAGGACATATTTTTTCATATATGCCAGTTTATTTTGTTTTATTTTTAATTGCACATTTAAATGTAATTGCAAATTTTTTTTCAAAAAAAGTTTTTTGTTTGTTTTTTACCTTTAAGATGTTAGAAATGTAGCATTTTGATAAATGTGCAATTAAAAATAAAACAAAGTATAATGGCATATGAAAAAAACTTATTTGTATCTCATTATTATGAGAAACTAAGTCATTATTATGAGAAAGTTTCTCGTTATAAATATTTTCCCCCGATGAATATATAATAATATATTAACTCATAATAATGAGAAGGTTTCTCATTATTATGACTTACAAAATTATATTTTTTACTCAAGGTGGCAGAAACGG
>JAUCNO010015507.1:0-22380 GCA_032353835.1 Enteromius viviparus | reverse complement strand
TCACTTATTAATTATTTATGAACACATAGTTATGTTTTGTAAATGATTAGTTCATCATTAACTAATCACTTATAAATCCCTTACAACTGAACGTTATTATAAAGTGTTACCGCTAAATGTCATGTGTAATCACATTACTCATGACTCACGCATTCATTCCAATGAAATGTTTAAATGCTAACAAGATACTAAAATGATGCATGTATTGCTCATTGGCTTTAAAGCTCTCCAATAATGTATTCAGTCTTCTGGCTTTTGAACGGCTACATCTTCAATACGCCAATCTTCTTTCAAGAAAAAAAGTTGGACAGTGTAGAAGTTATTTCAAATACTGGGAAAGAACCAATGATTGAATAAGTTCAAATGTTTATTTTCTTCTCTATTTTGGTGCTCCAGGCAATCACCGGGCATGGGTGCTCAGTGCTCCTTCATACTTTTGCCACTTGCTCTGATGTCTCTGTAGTGATTAAACATGATATATAATTAGTTTTGGGTATATTTAACAAACATTCGTGTTCTCACGAATCTATTATTTGTTCCTGGTCATATTGTTTTAGCTGAGCACAAAGTTATGTTTAACTGTATAAATTTACTTTAAACTTTATCATAGCACAACTTTGTAGCATACGTTTCACTGAATTGCTTTCATCCTCTTATGCTTTGTACTTATACTTATAATGGCTATTATTGTTTATTAAAACAGACATTTAACAAAAAGAAAGTTGTGCTTATTGTTGCGCTTTATCATCGATTGCTACTCCCTGGCATACACCACACCTATCAATTAAGGGTACCTGTTACTAAATCAGCATTCCCCACCAAATCATACCATACTGTACAGACCACTACCGCTCAGTGGAAACAAACTATAAGCACTCGTAATGAGTCCAGTAATAGAGACACCACTATCATAAATGTTTTTGTCTAGAAAAGCATTAAATCAAATAGTAAAATATATCTATAGCAGCCAGTTATATATGCTAAAAAACCTGCGCCTCCTGATCTGACCTTTCTTGTACCGCACAACTTGTTTGTCTAGTACAGTCTGCTGTTTAAATGGACTCCATGCAACCTGTAGAACTACACAACCTCAATGCTCTCTCCCTGGAGCCTCGCAAACTTCTGCCTGCTGGTAAAATAGTCTATGATTTAGGAGATTGTGGAGGCGTTCACCAGTATCGCGCTGAGCTTGTTACTAAGTTGGAGAAGCATGTTAAGAGCACTGAAGAAGTCAAAGTACAAGATCCTGATTGGGGTGCCAGCTTTGACCAGGTGGGAGTGGGCTCCAAGCATGCAGATCAGAGCGCTGTCCACACCTACATTAGGTCCAAAAGTATTTGGACCCTTTTGGAAGCCAAAACGGATAAACTTGCATTGCAATAAATAACAAAATATGAATTTAAAAGGTATCTGCTAATAAATAATACTATAACTTCCATATAATGTATATATATATAGTATTTTCGGATCTTTTGTTAAATATATCAATTAAATATTAGTATACTAACAGTTAAGTGCTTGATGTGTGGGGAATTGAGTGAGATCATCTGCATTTCCTAGTCCTCACACCTCCCAGCTGGCACTGGACAGAAGGAGCTGGGGTGGGGGGTATGTGGAAGGGGTGGTGCCGGTGTTGGGGGGTGGGTTGGTCTAAGGGGTTGAGTGCTGGTGGTTCGACACCATCCCCCCACCTCCAGTCACACAAAGCCCCAGTAAGAGGGTCTGAGGCAGTCCAACCCTGCCAAAGCTTTGAGTCTGTCACATGTCCACTCGTCTCACTGCCAAAAGCAGGCTAGAGAGGCTTGGCCATGGCAGCCACCAGTCCTTGACAGTTTTGTTAATGGCGAGGTAGTGTGGTGTCCCAGGCAGGCCCAGCTGCCTCATCACCTCTGTCTCCCTCCACACTCGACTAAAAGGGTCCGCTTTCCTGCAGTCTGGCCAATCAGCTGAGCGCCGAATGGATTCAATCAGCTTACTGCAGCACTTGCTGTTCAAGATATTTACTTTGGTGTAAGTTTACACTGCCAGGCAGTTGTTTTCATTTGCATTTATTACAAGTGAAATTCGCTCAGTGATTTACATTTTTTAATAACAGGACACTAAAGGTGCAGGCAAAAAAAGCCTATTTTTTTATTGTCCATAAAGTAGCAATGTAAGAAGCACAGCTTACACAGAAGAACCTTAAAACATTGTTGTTGAGCACAGCAAACTTTTGTGACTAGGTGAACTACTTAAAATCTTTGTTGGAAATTCTCAATTGTTTGGATTCCTATTGAAATGACTAAATTTCAAGACCTTGCAGCATTTAGACATGTAGTGCAAATGAGCTTAAGGTGATGCAAGATCAACTATCCTACTGTATGAATAAAAGCAAAAATGCAAAAAAACAAAAAAAAAAAAACAAAAACAAATCCCAAATAAAATCACCCAAAGGGAATTTACAAAACACCGATAAATGTGATCTTGAACAACAAAAACAGCATGAACTCACTGGGGTATATTTGTAGCAATGACCAAAAATCCATTGTATGGGTCAAAATGCTGGATTTTTAATTTTTAACACAAGATGATTTTTGCATCCTCAGATTCCAGATATTAAAATGGTTGTATCTTGACCAAATATTGTCATGTCTTAAACCATATATCTATGTAAAGCTTATTTAGTCAGATAACAGCTGATATATACATCTTAATTTAAACAAATGGACATTTATGACTGGTTTTGTGGTGCAGAGTCACACCTTAAGATAAATGTACAGTGAAACCTCAGGTTAAAATGTACTAATGACCCACATTTTAATAAAAATACAATAAAAAGTTATTTTCCCCCACTCTAACAAGTATAAAGCTACTTCATAAATATGGATGAAATCATTAATACAGGCTGCTTTGGGGAAGGTTAACAAAGTGTTCCGATCGGAACCGACACCAGAATGCAAAACTAACTAGATAATTACGTCTTCTCTGGAAAACTCAACCACAGACAGTACAGGCCCAAGGCTAGACCCAGAAAGCAGGCAAGTACGAATGTGGTGACTTGTTTTAAGCAGAGCCCAGGGCTCTATAAAAACCTTACTGTTTTACCGTATCAGCTGACTACGCACTGTAAATCTGTCAGGGGCTGCGGGTCTATAGGTATCCTATGACGAGAAGTGGCTGTCTACAAGCCTGCCATTATCCCGTCATTATAACTATCAAACACATGATAGCCATGAGAGAGTGTTGCTACACATGCTCATGAACACTTAATCGCCAGGAGACCCAGAGGGGTAGGGGTGGGGGGGAAATGGTTGTACAGGCACCTATGGAGTCATATATTCATATGGAGCTCCATTCAACTGCGCAGATTAAATGTCTGACGTGCTCGAATAGAATTACTCATTCATAATTTACTCTCTTTTCTTGGCCTTGAACAATGCAAATCAGAAATGCAAACTCTTTGCGTCAAAGCAGCTTTTTTTGGACTCCTCGAAAAGCAAGGAGGTGTTTCATTTCAGACATAGGGGAGTCTGCACACATAGAAACTTGCAAGGCGCTTGTAAAAGCCGAGAAGTCTGTTATATGTATTCAGGATACAGCGATTGCCCATTGAAAAACAGATGTTTAGCTGGAATCCGAGGACCTTGAGCTCTGAATAAAAGCCCCCAGCAGCCGCTGCCTACTTGTTTTCTTTCTACATATATCTCAGCTCTGCAACATCTGCGATCACAGTTTGTCTTTAACCCTGCTTGGCATTTCAATTATGATTACAGTGTATGTCTGTGACTTATTAGAATGCAAGGCTTCATTAGCAGAAGTAGAACACCTCTGCAGCTTCATTAGATTAATCATTCACTTCTAAAGTGTCGTTTAATTTTTAGTAGCATGTTTTTGGGGAGGGGGGGGCGAGTTGGATGCAGAAGAGTTGGGAGAGAAAGGGAGGATACGGGAGGTGTGGGGTATAAATTAGCCTTCCCGCCTCACTCTCAGGCACTTATCTCTGCATAGCTATCTGCTGGTGTGAATACATATATGCCTGAGGGACCGAGAGGGACCGAACGCCTGTTCGCTTTGATCTGAATATCAACTGTCAGAGCTATTCCCATAATTAACCCATCAAGACACATCACAACTGGATCCTTCAGTCCAGACAGAGAAAGGCAAGAGCCCTTCTGGGAATAAAGAGGCTTTCTGTGTGCATCTCTCCTGCAGACAGGTGCTGCGGTTGGGGGGCAGAGGGCTGCAGAGACTGTTAGGAGCAGCTGCCGTGGGATGCGCGCTCCCATGTTGCCGTTTCCCCCACTGGCGCTAACTTGCTCTAGCTAAATTGCGTAGGGGGCTTTTAATCACTTCCCCAAACACAGCCTCTAATCACCACTAAAAGGTTGAACGTTCCCAAGGAGGAGAGTAGGGAGAGGTGTTGTGGGAGTCTACAGAGGTGCTAATGGAGAGGTTAATACTGTGATACTGGATTCCAGGGCTCGTTGAAGGCAATTTGTCATTGATACTGTTTGTAAAAAGTGAGATGAGTTGAGGCCGTGGTTCAGAAGTTGTTTCTTCATTGTCTTTATAGTTCATGTAAAAATTATGACATTCCTTAAAAGTATACACTTGTTGCTTGAGACAGAAATTTCTTACATTTATATACACATATACATGCTATTTTTATATTTATATATACAGGCCAAATAAATTCCTGGAGTTCCATCAGGTTACATGACTTTGCCTCAAAGTATGTGGTGAGTAATTTGCTCAAGAAAAAAAAAAGAAAAAAAAAAGAAGAAAAAAAAAAAAAAGTGGTTTGGGTTTTGAAGTAACTCCTTAACTAAAAGCTGGGACAGTTAGGATGGGACATGATTTGCTGCTTTTTTTTTTTTTTGCAATATGCCAATGGCTTACTTTCCTCTGTGTAACACCAAAGAAGATTTGTTGGAAAATGTTAGTGATGATTTTGGACCCCATTAACTTTCAATGAACACAAACCGTTCAAATATTTTCTGATGTTTTCTACTGAAGAGAGTCAGTCAGTCAGGTCTGGATTGACATAAGTGTGAGTAAATTATAACAGATTTTTGAGTGAACTAACTCTTCAGTGTAAAAGACCAGACTACACTGCTAAGGTCTCAGACACACATTAGCATATTCATGGCTTTGACTACTTGCTACTCAATAACTGTGTTTGATCAGAGGGGTGTGTAATGAAGGTTTTAAGCGTAAAAAACATAATAAGCACAAGCTTAATTAAGCTTAACCATAATATCTCTCCATTCACTGGTAACCATCAGTTCATGAAAGCCATAATGTAGCTGTCAGTGATTATCATAAGAGATGTTCTCCTTTAATAATGATAAAGGCAGGCGAAAAAAAACCCTGCCTTATTAGGGTGTCCAATTCTGTGTCCATATTAAAGCTAATAAAACAGCTCCTTCATTGTAATCTGTAGGAGGAACAGCAGCCAATAGAACATCAATTACCCTGCGGCGAATTCAACATCTAAGGGTATTTAAGTAAAACAGATGAGGATCGGATCACACTGCGAGCCAGATCTAATGCCGGCTCAATACAGAGAGAAAATAAGACACTCTTATCTACCTTCTTGAGATGTAAATTGATTTATTAACAAGGCATCTCTTTGAAGCAAGGGAAATGGATTGACGCTAAGCAGACGTGTTTGATTTTCACTTTCATAAAGCGTGTAGATTTTCACGAGATGTAGAGCTGTATTGTAAAAACACTCTTCTTTCACACTTCTGAATGTTGCCACATTGTTTAAGATGTGAGAAAAATATTATCCTTACAAAGGTACAGCATGTCTAGCAGCGTCTGCTAGGGAGTTCTTTGGATAATCACAGAGATTATTGGAAGTTTGTATTTAAGGAAAGGCTTCCTGGGAAGACGATGAGATTTAGAGTGCCTACAACCACAATAATGCATATTATTATCCAGGATTCCATCCATGTATTTTATGCAAATTCTGAGATATTGCAATAAAAATGCTGGGAGGATATATCAATATAATGAAACATAATACAAAAATAAAAAAAAATATATTATGAATCCAAAATGCACTTTACAGATTTTTCTTTTTTCAGAAAGACAATTTGTTAAAATCTCTTTAATAAACGTTATATTGTATACATTAAAAAAAATTTTGGCAAGACCTGTGCAAACAACAATGAAGACCAACGTTCCTGAAAAGTAATAAATTCAAAGTATAAATTTGGTGGATGATTTTTTATTTTTATAAATATATATATATAAATAATATGTATACTTTTACTACTTCACACTATTCAGGAATACATTTCTAGATGTCCATTTAAAAAGTCTTTATTATATTAAAATAATATAAATACGATCACAGCTGCTACAGTTTTCATTTCTATTTCATGCCAAGTGACAATTTCGTTCTCCTAAACACTTAATTTGCAAACTGTTTTCACAATATTATGATTTTTTGAATAAATGAATTCCCAACTTTGGTGGAAACAGCTTTTGTGGCTTTATTGCTTTATTACCCAATAAAATAAAACCTCGGTTTTCTATCTAGGTACGAGTGGGGTACAAAGTTTATTGCAATAAATGAGGGGGAGCACATCTGTGATGTTACAAACCACATAAGCGGAGAATCGGTCTGCAGACGTGCAGATGTGGAAAGTCAGCTGATGTGCGGAGGCGTCTATGAACAAGATCGAAAGACAAACCATGACATGCTTCTTACCACGTTTGGGGTTTGAAACTAGAGCGTTTTCTCGATTTCTCTCAGTCCTGTCACTAAATGCTAACATTTCAGCTGCTATACTCTGTTGAGATGTTTATTTCTGAAGCAAAATCAGGGGCAAAGACTCGTATGTCAAAGATTCCCTTTTCTCTGAGCCCTAAATCAACATGACGTGTGTGAAATCAGTGAAGAGGTACTCACAGTGTGTGACAGTGCTTGCCATTTATATATTTACTCTGTGCGATGCAAGCTCTCGCCCCCTCCTTTATCTCCCTGGCTCACGAACCACTCCTCCTCTCTCTCTCTCGCCCCTGCATGCTCTCTATCTCTCCCTCCCTCCCTCTCTCTCTCTCTAACTTACTCTGCTGCCAGAATCTGCTTTGCATTCCAGTCACGTCGATCGCACCTTGAGTGATCCTGGAAGACAATTATTCATACTGAGACGAAACACATTCAGGCGGATAGCACTGCATTTGAAAAAAGATAAGCCACTTCAATTATTTAAGCGTGCTGTTCCTAAACTCACATTTACTTTGCTTATAAATTCACATTTACCCCCCCCTCCCCCCCACCCATGTACACTTGTGAATATGAGATGAGAAACACTACTATTACATTTGCATTTCCCTGCTATTCTGAGAGATAACTCATATTGTTTTGACGCGTTATGTGCAAACAAGGCCAATCAGTGTTTCCACATTCTGAGACTGGTGATCCAGTATTTATGAGCGGATGCGGCGCGGTATAATTGAGCGTAATGCCACGGCGGATCCTCACGCGGTCTAATGAAGCTAACAAGGTGGGTTTCTCGACAAAGGCACCTGCCAGCCCTGCCCAGTGCACGGATAGAATTGAAAGCAGCCCCTGAGGATTTCTTTTTCTCCTCCCAAGAGCATTCTCAAAATTCAATAAATAACATCTGTAGGCGATGTTGGGTGCAAACCTGGGAGGAATGCGTCATAACAGAAAAGGAGGGGGACGAGAGAGAGAAAGAGGAGAAGAGAATGTGTGAGAGTAGGGGAGAAAATGTGTTTGTGTGTGTGTGAGTGTGTGTGTGTGAGAAAGAGAGAGAGTGTGTGAGCCGAAGTGCTGGCTGAACAAAGAAACCATGACGACTGCCAGGTTGCTATGGCTACCACTGCAAGGGGGCCAAGAGAGTATAATAGCACATCAATCACTGTCCGAAAAAGAACTTCATTATCAGCTGAAAAATAATCCTTTAGGATCTGTTTAGTGTGTGATCCTCCATCCACTCACCTCAAAGCCCTGTTCTCGCGCAAACGCGGCAGCCTCCTGCAAAACAAAGCACACATGCAGCCTTAATTAATGAGAGCTCAGTGTAGCAATAATACTATTTCTTTGAGGACACATTTCAAAGCTCTGTTAGAGTATGTAGCACAGGGTATACATTTTATAACCTTCAGCTCTTTCTCCAAAATCAGTGAAATAACTAGAAAATTAGTTTTTCCTTGATCCAGTAATTTATCAATTTGTTATTATAAAATTAAAGAAACATGTTGATCCAATTATATATCAATGGACGTTAGTATAAGGACCAATTATAACTATTAACTAGTTGCGTATTAGCATGCCTATTTTAACATATTGGCTGTTTATTAGCATTTATAAAACACATATTCAGCAAGATCACATCCCTACATCCCTAGCCCGACCCGATACCTATTAATAGGCAGCGAATTAGAAGTTGTAGTTAATGGTTAATTAATAGCGTAAATTGGAGTAAAATAGCATGGCCGCAAATTTTTCAGCTGCGTCTATGAGATTGTAAATACACACACAACCATGCGGTGTCGCTCTCATGCATTTGGCATGCTTTAAATTGCGAATTATAATATAATTAAAATATTTTTATGAATTACAATATATCCAATGCATGTTTATGGTGTGATAAGCTAGTACAGTATTGAAAGCAACAATAACTATATTAGTCATAACACCATGGGATGATAACGTGCTGCGGTTTTGTCAGTTACAGACCGGTGGATTGACTCCTGGATTGTGTGTACATTTGCAATGATGCTACGGGTTAAAAAGACTGTTACATAAAATCCCTCAACATTACCTGAAGCTCAAGTGAGTATGAATAAAACAGCTTTATTTCAGATAATAAAAGGGCTCTGTGAGGGTTAAAAGATTCCAATTACGTGTGCTGGGCTTCGCCCTTTGCTCAACTGAACGGCTCTAGGGACCAGTTGTGACAACCTCGGCCTTTAGAGAGGATGTGGGGGTGGAAAGAACCAGTGCTTCATGGATGTAAGGGGCCAAGACCACCTGCAGTCTGCAGTCTGTCTGTCCGTCACAGGCACTGCATAATAGAGCCTAGACATATACATTAATCTATAATAGACAATCTGACATCACTCAAAACACTCCAACCTGGCATTTAGCTGTTTGTATTTGGTTCTATTCAGATGATGTTCCCTTTTCCAGGTCACAGAGCTGCAGCTACACCCATGTTTGTGTTCATTGCACAGAGGTCAAACACTCCAAGGTTATTCTTTGTGCCATAAAGTTGGGGAAAAACTCCAGTCCCCATGGAGATAACCCACCACTAGGTTTCATGACACCAATTACAGCTCAATGATCTGATAATGTAGCCATCCAGCAGCCAAGGTGAGCCACTCTTTTATTAAGAGTGATTAAGCAGCATTATTTCAAGATTAGCTCCAGGAATTAGCGTTAATGCAACCCCACTGGAAAACTGTAATAGAACCTCTTTACTAGGCAAGACTATGGAAATGATTGATCTACACTTTGAATTCACTCTAAGGCACAAGACTAACCAGAACCATATCCAAAGCTGTGTGTTTAATAATTAGGAAGAGGATACAGAGACATGTCAAATGACAGAAGCCAATCTCATCATATGTAAAGGATTAAAAGGCTGCTATTACATAAGACTTTGTACTCCACTGGCTTCCTTTCATATGTACGCAAATATCATTTTTACATGATTATTATTATTATTAGGAATCAATTTGGAATATGCACATTTATTATGATTTGATATTTATTATATGCTAAAAAGGAAAACACAAAAGCCTAGAGCATGACAATAAACATCATTTATGGTAGGTTTAGAAAGCATTTCAAATTCTCAGAGTGAACATAGCTTACAACAGCTAAGTATTTTTCATAAACAACAAGCTTTTTATGTTTAATTCATTATAAAAGTTAATGCATTTATTATGCCTTTTAATGAACATTATAAAGTATATAAAGCATTATAAATCTCAAATAATTGTAAAGACAGTTAACACATTATAAATTTAACAATTCATTGTTACACACTGCATTTTAAATTTGGTTATACTTATTAACAAGATGTATTACAATGCATAATAAATAATTATAATGCATTATACCTATTAATAGCCATTTATATTAATTCTAATAATTGTTACCACTGATTTCAACACTACTAGATAAAATGACCAAATATTTCCCAAGTATTTTACCATCTGATCATATAGCCAGGTAGTCCTGCTCCAAACTCACTACAGAGTCTAACTATAACAGTCTCATTAATTCTCTCCATAGGTATCATTGTTAATGATGACTTTTCTTGGCTTATAACAAAATGGTTTGGAACCAGCAAGTATCTACAGTTAAATATATTTTTTTAAATGAAAGCTATTTGGGTACATTTGTCTTTTTGTTATGTTTTCCTTTACAAAGTAATGTACATGGTTTGTTTAATGCCTTTCAGCTCTTTAACAAAGGTCTTTTAAAAATCCCTATAAAAAACACATTGGAAAAATATTTCCATTAGCAAAGCAGCTAAAAAAAAGTGGCCATGCAATATTGCACTGCATTGGCTGAACCAGAAGTTGTCATGTCAGGCAACTGAAACAAAAAATGTTTTTAACGCACCACAGAACCACAGTGTTTGTGCAATTCTTGGATTAAACCTACAAATTGCTAACTTGTTATGTCTACAAATTGAACTTGTTAAGTATGGTGTATACAGGAAAGGGTGTAAAAAGAACCCTTATGCTCAACAGACTTGAGTATGGCACAAAAATAGATCTTGAAAGAAGATGGACGGAGAAGAACAAAGGTTGCAGAGAGGAGGTGAGGAGTGTCAGGGTGAGTGCACACTGACATCTGGTCTGGGTTAGAAATGTGGCCCTGACAGACCGGGACAGGGAGCTCGCGAGGGCCAACCTCACTGGTTATTTACTCCAGCGCCCACTATCATCTCCATCCTGTGCGGTTATCCATGTTGTGAGGAAGCTCAAAGCAGAAAATGAAGAGAGTATTTCTCTTTGTGAATCGGGCCAGTGGGTTAGCCACACCAACTGCAAGAGGAAGGGACCTAAAAAAGACAGTTCAACAAAACACACACCCTGAGGGATGGGCTGAGCTCTAAAATCATCAGCTAGCTAAACGAAGAAGAAAATAACAGCAGCAAAAACATACACACACACAAAAAACGAGAACCAACCTGACCACACGGTCATAAGATGTTATTTTTCCCACATTGTTTTTGCGCTGGTGACATAAACATTGGTGAACCAGCGGGAGCCCAGACAGAAAGAAAAACAAAGATGCAACTGTTGCTTACTCACAGGCCAATCACAGTGCAATTTCATTACGTTGTCTCAAACGTCCCATGTAATCCTGCATGAGGCAGGACTGCATGGCCACAGGCTATGACTGTACCAGGGGCAGTGCTGTCTGAGGGGGCCGGCAGATGGTTATTGATACAGTAATCTGGGCAGGGGAAGGGGAAGATTAGAGAGAAGAAAGCCAGCACTGCTGAGGTGTTAAAGGTACTCCCTTGAGAATGCAGCAGGCCAACTGGAGCGTGACACGCAACCGACAACAAACCAATAGAGAGAGACAGAAAGACAGACAGACAGACAGAGAAAGAGAGACACTGAGTGAGCGACAAACAAGCCACAGAAGACAGGCCCTTTTGGTGGAAATTTATCTAAAGCCACTAATCCTATACTTACCACCACCAGATGCAATTACTGCTAAAGAGCTAAGAGTAAGCGAAGCCTGTCCTAGACACCACTTCCATTACTGATGACATGTCGCCCAGATATAGCCCCAAACAAAGCTTAAAATTACATCAGGAAATAGCTGATCGGCAGTGAATGACACAGCAGGGTGGTTACATCGCTAGGCTGCAAAGCCAAAAGGTCACAGCCTGAGGTTGAAAGCCTAAAAGAAGCCATACATGAAGTTACTGAGACCTTCAGCATGAGTTTTATCACATTTTTTCAACTAAAACAAAAAAAGTTAGGACAAGGCATATTATAATGTACCACGACCACCTACAGTGTATTTAGACAAATAAATATTTGCAACGCAGCACATATGCATGCTTTAACGTTTTTGACTCAATGTACGCCTAGTGGAAAGCGTATGCTTGCGTTGTGATGCACTATAAAATGACAGAAAAAGTAGCTCAATAAAGAAGAAAGGATGAGTAAATTATGTTATTTTTATTTTCTTTGCGCAAAAATTTTTATTCTCGTAGCGTCGCAAAACTGAAGTTTTGCCACTGATGTCACATGGACTGTTTCACCAATGTATTTACCATGTTACTGGAGCTAGATCATTTCAGGTGTACTGCCGTCTATGCAGGGTCAGATTCCACATGTGATCACAAAAGGAAGTTCCACAAACATTCAATGGTGGTTTAATGTGAGTTTTGAGTAAAAGTGTACTATCAATCTCAAATTGTCTTATGTATGTTAGCATGACGCTAATGTTAGCTCTAATGCAGCTGCAAAAACAGGTGCAAGTCTTCTTCATAATGCATTTTGTCATAATCTTGCACAAAAGGTTGCAGGAAAATGTTTTTTTTTGTATTATATAGAAATAGTTTTGATAACAGTTGGTTAAACGTTCACTGGGACTGAAGCAATGTGGCTTGGTAAATGTTTTGTTGCCAGTATAAAAGCTGATAATAGATTAAATTAAAAAAAAAAAAGAGTAATGATAAAAGAATGATTATGTCTCATACCTTTTGGAGTTATGAAACGTTCTGTTTCCTTAAACTAGCCTGTCATGCATTTTTTTCCATCAACAAATTTACAGGCAAATCCTAGTGTTTTAAATTTGTGATTAATCATGATCATTCCCAGTCCATGACTGTGATGAACTCAATTACATTTTTTTATTGATTGACAACATTTTATTTAATTAATTTTTTGTGTGCATGAATACATTATATGGCTATTTGTTTTTTGTTTTTTTAATTGTTTTATGCATGTTAATGTATATAAGCATTTATGCTACAAGTTTGTCTCATTATATTGTTTTTTTTTTTGTAATGTAGAGTTAAAAACCAAATAGATATTTAAAAATATCCATCCATCCATCCATATCTATCCATCCTTCCATCTATATATCAGTTAATCCATCTATCCATTCTTCCATCCTCAAAGCTACATAGATATTGGAGATTATTTTAAAATATTTCAAAAAATTGGCCTGTGAAAAACACATTAAAATTCTCAAGTTAAAAAAAAATATGCAGCTAAACAATAACATTTTGCAGCCATGTGAAAATGTTGGCAGGGCAGACAAAAAATAACTACTGGCTTCACCAAAAAAAAAAATCTTATTACTGAGTGCAGTTCTCTGTATCCCTGTCACACTTGGGTTTATGATGCTTTATTTTAGATACCACAGAGATCTGAGAGGTTGAGAAATGCTACGGGCATGTTCTGTAATTCGGCGTGAGATGTGTTCTGGTATCCTGGACGTGAGCGTGTGTTGATGCTGTTTAGAGCGTGTGGGATGATGGATGTTGATGTGGCTGCAGATGGCGGGCGTCCAGGTGGACTGCAGACTGCAGAGGCAGTGTGGTGGAAGAGGAGGGGGGGGGGCCTGCTTTTCCTGCGGCTCACCTCTGCTAACTGCTCTACTCCCGCTGGCGTAAGTACAATGAGCATGTGACAATTCTGAGGAGAACGAAAATATCCACAGGGTACATCATCAAAACCCCCACACTGCAGTCATGATAACAAGATCATCAAAACACCCCATCTGCATATAAAGTGGCCTGATCTAAACCATGATTAAAAATGTACAAGTGCATTTAATGGTATTGTATTTTAATTGTATTTTATTCTTGTGATGCATAGCAGCTATTAGTTCAGCCTTCAGTTCACGTGATGGATCAGAAATGATTCTAAAATGCTGATTTAGTGCTTTATTATTGGTTCTAAATTATTATTAATGATTCTTACAACATTTTATTTTATTATAATCAAATGTTGCAATTTTTTTCAATATTGATAATAATAAGAAATATTTATGTATTATCTCATGATAGTAAAGAGCAGAGTAATGACTGCCAAAAGTTCTGGTTTGCCATCAGAGGAGTTCATACATGTTTTAAATATATTAAAATAAAATTCTGACACTTTAAATTGTAATAATTTGTATTGATATTTCACAATATTGCTTTAATTTTTTTTTTCAAATAAATGCAGCCTTGGTCAGCATAAGAGAAAAACCCCCAAAAACAAATAAACAATGTATGTATATATGCATGTATGTGTAAGGGTCCAATTTGATTTGGGTCACTGTACTTCATATGGATAGAGACAGAAGAGTGTTGAATAAAAAAAATAAATAAAAAAAACCTTTTTACATGCTGTCATTTTGGGATGTTAATTTAACTTTCTTCTCACTGGCAAGTGGAGAGCTTAAAAAGGTGTCTCCTGCTCTTGATCTGCTCTCTGCCTTTTGATTCAGCTTGCAAGCTGAGAAAGCTCTGCCTGAGCTCTCTGCTGAGCACTTCAAACATGTCTTTGTTAAACAATGCATGAGAAGCAATGACTAGCTGTAATGATATCATTACCAGAATCATGAGTGCTGACTGCCGTCTCTCCTGGCCTGTACAGCACGGCCTGTTAGAGAGGTGGAGAAACAACAACAACAACAAAACCAAAACACCCCCGCCCTGGGCACATGACATCTCCCTCAATGACAGCCTTATTAACGCAATCCGAGTGCGTTCCGATCACTTTCAAAGCCCTCCATTGTCCGCACTTCATCGCAGGAATGCAAGTTAGCACATAAACAAGGTTGTGGGAATCTGACAGTAGTTCAAGCTATTGCATGATTAACACAGGCTAACGGTAAATATAGAGACCACGCACGCACACACACAACACAAGGCCACAGAGTTCCAGACTGGTCTGATACACACATACAGATGAAGAATGACATGCTGCTTCAGATGAGTCAACGGCGCTTGTTGGATGTAGTCATCCTCAGGGGAACGTCCACACAAACAGGATAACAAAACTTACTGGAGGAGCTGAGATGGCTTAAAAACATTACATTTCTAGCTACATTTAGACAGGTTACATCATAAATCATTGTTATTCTTACATCATGACTATTACTTATTACCTAGTCATTAAAAAGCAAGGAACTTCCTTTTCTTTTGTTGAGGCTCAATGTTTTTACTTCTGTAAGCTTTCAAAAGGAGTACAAATTTAAGAGAGTAAAATAAATTAATTGGCCAATTTTTTTAACAGTTCATTATTAGCATTAGCACATTAACATATTTAAATGTTTTCAAATTCTACCAACAGTCTTAATGAATAAAACGAATAATGAAAAAATGAAAGGTGGTGGCCCTGGTTCACTCTCCCCCTTAAATCTGTGTTATGGAACTCCCCATCAAGCTGAAAATGGCCTCTGTGGCTCAATATGAGGGATATTCTGGGGAAAGCCTCCTGAGTCCTCCGATTATAGTGGTTAGCTCAACTTCCCTATTGTGACCCTATCTGATCCAGCAGTGACACGTACAAGCCCACAGCTATCATCCCTGAGATATAAAAACAGACTAGGATGGACCAGAAATCTCAAGTATGTGTGTTTTATATACTTAAAAATACATGTATGATGTTTTTATTATATTTTTATATGTAATAATAATTGAAGTAATTATAATAATATTTTAAAAATAAAACTTTCTACTAAAACTACTCGAATCACGAAGTAATAGTTCATACATTATTGCAGTCATTAAAAACAGAAATTTATGGGGCTTTTGTATATATGTTTTAATTACCTCACCTTGCATCTCCCTCTCTCTGCCTGTCCCTCTTTCCTTCTGCTCTGAATTCAGACAGCTGCTTCCAAACTACTTTAAAACATTTTTTTGCTAACCATGTAAAACATCACCAAATGTCTCAGGAAGACTTCTAAGCATCTCAGAGGGGGCCTGCCACGGCTCAGAGCTCTGGAAATGTCCGCGTTTGATTGTCAACAAGATTTTTAGAACTTGACATTTGTCTCTCAATATTTGTGTGTGTGCGTGCAGCTGTCTGAATCAGCTGGGAGATGGGGGCCCAATGTCAGGCATATCCCTCATCGCCTCAGGCTTCCTGCATGAACTGTCCGTCACCTACACGCAATCAGCGGGGGAGGACACACACTCCAGCACAAGAAAATATCACTGTACTGTAGATATGCAAACAGGCACGTATCCTTCCACAAAGAAAACACAGTGGTTACTGTCAACAGATAAGTCTAGATGCAGAGCACTAGACAGGGTCATAATTAAGCCCAGACGGATTCATTTTCTGTCCTTATTATAGAAGAAAATCTGTGGAATAGATTTACTTACTTGAATATGATAAAAGGTCTTAATTGGACCTGAGAGTACTGCAGTTTAATCACACTGGCTAAAATATCGACTCCGCTAATATAATGACTACAACAGTGCAATGAACAATTTAACATTGAGTAATAAAGATTTTAGATGAAATGTAGGAAGATACTTTGAGCCAGATTTACTTAAGCCTGGAATACACTACCTGAAGTTGATGCTAGTTGAGGAAAGAGTTTGATATTTTTAGCCAATTTTATAACGTATTTGTGTTCATTTGTCAAGTCTACTAGCAAAAAGAAAAACTTTAAAGTCTGGTAGTGTATGACTCGGCTGTGTAGTATATGATGCCCAGTTTTCATTTGTCGCCAGTTTAGATTTTAAAAGTTACGTTGTGTTTTCGAGCCTACACAGCATGCATCTAACTATTGATTAAAACATTACTCTCAGGATATTTTAAGATTCACAGTGACAAATTAGTGCTGAAAAAGCGTGAACCGAGTTTTTTTGCACCTGACCTTATTAAATATGCAGTTATAGGAGTTTCCTTTTCAGATGCAAAATTTTGGAGTAATAAAATGAAACACAATGTGACCCACAAATTTTGTGCTGGTCAAATTACTGGTATTTTTTAGAGCCATTTTTATATGGACAATATTCAATTTATTTGTTTATCTGTTTAACGCCTGTTTATTCCGGCTTCTGTAGCTATTTTGCTGGTCGATACGTAAATACTATGTGTTGCGCATTGTCTGTAAATCACCTGTAGAAATGTTCAAGCCTATCGGCACAATTTTTAGTAAATCTGGTCCTATTTTTGCTCAGCCAGTGTAAATTTGACATGCACCAATATTAAATTTCACAAGTGAATTCAGGCATCTTAAAATAAAAAAGAACAGGGGGAATTTATTTTGAGATTACATTTAACGGTTTTAAAATGATTAATATTAATACAAGTAACAGATACGTAAAAAGTAGAAATGAGAATAAGACTCTGAATGACCTTGTGACATTTGGATCATGTGTCACTTAGGGTGTGGTTATTTTGTGGTATAAGGTATAAGGTATAAGGGTGTGATTTTTTGTTATTAACTTCAATCAGTTCCTGTACATAAAATCTGATGTAAATTAGAAAATCATATACTGATGATACACAACAATGCCAAGGTCTCTGGAAGAGTTTTGGATTAGTGATAGTTAGGTTCCCTGTGGTCGAGTGAGCAGACCAGTAGCGGTGACTTCATCCACTGGTTGTGCTAGTGGGGAAAGGAGCAGTAAACCGTTTCTACAGCCTTGAACACAAAGAGTTGGAGGATGCTGATCTCCTGGAGCACCAAAGGGTCAAGCAGATGTGACCCTGGAGCAGGTGCAGAAGGTCCTTGCCTGAAACATGCAAGTAAAGGTGCCTTGGAGTAAAGGTTTGCTTGCCGGAGCTTAACCTTGTTGAAAAAGTCTGTACGTCTCTGCCTCTCTGAGCTAGAGACTCAGAACTTGCTCGATCCACTTTATCTCTCTAGGATGGAGACTCAGGATGTGCTGCATCTGTTGTTGTCTCGCTAGACGAAGACTCTGAATGAAGCCTCAAAGTAGGTTATCCCTTGCTGCCTCGACGCTGGAGACTCGGGGCTTGGTATCTGTTGTTGCCTCTTCCCTTATTGGCCAGAGGTTCAGAACGCTGGTGTTTCTGTTAGTGTCTCACCCTAGCAGGGCTCAGACACAGAATGAGGGTTGGTGTCTCCCAACAAGCAGGCCAGAGACTAAGAGCCGTTGATATTCTGTTAACTTCTTTCCCCTTACGGGACTCGGACTCAACAGTTGTGCTGCCTTCCCTGTGACTCACCGGAGACTCAGAACTGTGGTTGCTCTATGGCAGTCCTTTCCTTGACTTAGAACAAGTAGCGTCATTTTAAAACAACTGTAAAAACACTTGACTGTAATGTGCAAACAATGACACGAAGACTCAGACAAAAAGTGAGCTGTTTGACTGAATATCAGTGCCGCTCAGCCAATCAAATGGAAGGACTAGTACTGTATTATAAGAACGATTAACATGCCACACACAGGCAAACAAGGAGACTTCTGATGCAAAGTCCAAGATCATTTGTTCTGGGGCATGTTAAAAGTCTCCAATTTCCTTGTCTGTCTTTTGGGACATGAATAACATCAGGCAGAAGGCCTTTAGGTAGATCTTCACAATGAGTCAACTCTTCCAAGTTCTTGTCTTCCTCCTCCTTTCCTCCCTCGATTCTCTCTCTCTCTCTCCCTTCTCCCATAAGCAGCAGCAGAGTGATTTCAATCATTTCGTAACCTCCCAGCAATCATGGCTTTAACTCCCCTGTTATTTAAAACAATCTGAGCTCTGAGCGCGAGTTAATCACTGCTTATACAACATCAGTCAGGGTTATTCATTCTGTTCCAATTAATCATGCCATTTATCTACATTGTCTGAGCCTTCTGCTCAACAAATTCATCTGTAATGACACAGACAATTCACATTGTTGAATTTTATCATGTATGTGGCAAACGGTGGGCAAATTGCTGGAGATTACATTCGCGTTTGTGTACGCGCCGATTTCGGCGAGTATAAATTCAGCGCCATCTGGTTTTGGCACTTTACTGCATGGCTCTCTCACTTAATTAACTGGAGGCCATTACATTTCCTGAAATGTTTCACTTTCTCTGGTTCATGTCATGCAGGCAGGCAGGAGGGGAGCAAGGAAGGACTCAATTAGACCAACGCCGCTCCCTGGATATTACACACTTGGTGTGTGCCAGTTAAGGGGGCGTGAGGCTGGTGCAGGGCCTGGACGTCTCTCGCTGCGCCTACCCTGTCAGCACAGATAAAGGCCTGCCTGTCTGTGTTAGATCCCGCCCACACACACGCATTCAGACAAGCTCCAGCTGCCAAAACACTTCATACCAACCAGCAGAGAGCCAGGCGTACATAAAGACTAACACGCATTAATACTGCCCAACAAAGACTGCAGCAACATGCCACGTATGCGCTATTTAATTACTCTGAGAAAAAGCAAAATTGTGGCTGTCAGTTTAACAGGAACTACAGCGGCTCTATAAATAGTCTGGGTGAAGAGAATCTGAATCTGACCAGCATCAGTGTTTAATTTCCTGGTTGGGCTGTTTGACAGTATACAGTATAATGCAACACTGGAGAACGCTTAAGATTTAAATTGCAGCAGACATTTATGTAGATATAGATTGCGTTATGTAATTTATACACAATACAAACAAAGAAATGTGAAAATACATTGGCAACACGTGGCTCAAAATGAGGAACATTATCAAAAATTGAAATGGTTTGTCTGTAGAACTTATTTCCCATTTTAAAACGGTTTCCAACATTCATCCAATCAGAATTCAAAGTTCTGTCACGTGACTTCACTTTGCACATTGTTATTTTAAAAGAAATTAGAGAGCAGAGTCACTTATTGCCATTAGTCTGTAACTAAAGTGCTACATAAATCGGCTACTTACTATGATGATTTTTTTTTCATTTCTGTCAATCTAGTTCTAAGTAAACAGGAAAAAAATGCTTTTACCATTCATATTTTTCTTAAAAAAATAAATAAATAAAAAGTCTCCAATGCTCACCAATGCCTGCATTTATATGTTAAAAATACAGTGAACCAATAACATAAGTATTATATTTACAGTAAAATATTACAATTTAAGGCAACTGTTTTCTACTAAAAAATATCTAAAGTACAATTTAATTTATTTCTGTGACGCAAAACTGAATTTGAAACTGTTGTTACTTCAGTCTTCAGCATCGTGATCCTTCTGAAATCATTCTAATATGTTGATTTGGTGCTCCATAAACATTTTGTATTAATAGTTAAATCCACAAATCGCATTTTTTTGATAAATACAATATTTTAAATATTTCATACAGAATTCATAAATGTCAATAATATATTTACTGTCACTTCTGATCAATCTACAGTGTCCTTGTTTTATTTTTACTATTTATATTTCCTTTGGTTAACTGATCTTACAGCAAAGCAAAGCCAAAATATACTGTTACCACGAAATACATTTTCTCACACTAAGGAGTTTTTGGTCATACTGCCAACCCAAGATTAAAATAAATGCTAAAAAAGATATTTAGATATAGAAGTAAAGCTTTAACATGTTAGGTCTGACTCTCAGCACAAGTCAAACACCTTTACCCCCCACACTGCCTGTCAGTAACACATCTCCATCGCCCATATAGAACAGAGCATGGACCTGAAACCACGATGACTCAGAACATTACTCCAGTGTCTAAGTCTCAAGCACTGAGGTAAGAAGCTGTTTATGGCCCAGTCTGCAGGCGGTCTGTGTGGTGTTCCTCTTGCAATGAGTACAGTCAGCTCTGATCGACAATGCATTTGAAGTGAGATCACTATTCCATGTTATGATTACAAAAACACAACCTTTGTAATTAAAAACGATTTCAAATTTGTGGGTATTTGGGTTCCTTGTCTATGCAAAATGACTGACCATACCAAATAAACAGCAAGAACGGAACGATAGAAAAGAGTTACAGCATAAGACAAACAACTAAAATCTTTCACTTTTCACACTTTTTTTTGCCATGCGTGTAAACAAACTCACCGTCTCGTTGCCAAAAAGGATGTCTACGTATGGCATAACCTTCATCAGGGCATCCTTGAAGAACTCACAGATGAATGGAGCTGACAGATTTAAGCAGAAGATCTTGTTGTTTTCAGAAGCGTGTTTGGCTACCTTCAGGATTGACTCCAAAGACACGGTCAGGAAAAACCCCTTTGGAAGAAGACAAAAATCATAGTCAATACATAAGCCGTTTTTGAGACTTGACCAGAGTTATTTCCTTCACATTTATTCATCTAAATCCACATACAAATGCTATATCAGTAAATCTCAGCATTACAACACAACAGAAAGAGAAAGAAAACTACATGTTCCTTACTTCAAGTGGAGTAAACATGGCTAAGCTTGATATAATGGAGAGTATGATGAGGCACAAATAGGATTAAGGTTTTAGGAGATGAGAATGAATGATGACAAATACGGTCCATAATTGCACTGGTGCTTCTATCAGAGAGCAAGGAGAGTTCACAGAGACAATCCAATACAACAAAGGGCACCTTGGTCCACCTCCTCACACAGGAACAACTGCAAGGTCACGCGGCTCTCTGACAAGCACTTATACATCTCATTTATGCCTGTGCTGAGGGCTTGCTCTGAGCAAACGTAAAAAACTATGCATACAACATTGTTTTAGTGAACCTTACATGCTGGAGAAGCCAGGAACCAAAAGTTTTTTTATTTATATATATATTTTTTTACATTTCTTTTTTAATTGTGTATATTTGAGTACTGATTACATAGTAGTCACACAATAGCAATATATTATTCATAATTTATTGATTTTCCCCAATCCCCTTTTGAATGTACCTTACTATAAGAACCCACTGCTTATACACACAGAGAAAGCCTTTAACTTTTTTTCCCCCAAATATATTTACCTGAGTTTTTAAAATGAATATTTGAATTATTTAGTATCACATTTGCATGTCTGCACTTCTACATTCACTATATTCAATGTAACATTTTCTTTTAAATATTACGTTTGTTAGAATGCATTTTTAATTATTAGCTAATACATTAAATTCAAAAATCCCCAGCAGTTTCTTTACAAACCCAATTTGGGAAACCTTAATGTTATATTTAATGCAATTCATGTTGTTAAATACAACAAATTGATCTTATTTTCTTACTCTTTGTATTTTTTATATCAATATGGTACAAGATTTAACTATTTAAATCAATGTGATAAAAAGTATGATAAAATTAATAAAGTAATCACATAATGTGCAACACTGTGTCCTAACTATACGCAACTAGTAACAAAAGGTATTGTTTGTCCTAATTTAATGCAATGGCGACCCACAAAATGTTTACTTTTGAAACGGTTTCTATTTCAACGATGTCGCAGCTAGAACAACAACTATATAAGATTATAATGAGATAAAAGTGTCCAATGTGAGTTTGAACATTATTTCAATATGTAAATATTTTTATA